>NNCF01125901.1:454807-515311 GCA_002313205.1 Laupala kohalensis | reverse complement strand
CTACACTGTAAAAGAATTTATTGATTTTAATAAAAGTTAAATCCGTCTTGTATTTTATCACGCCATTGCTGTAGCACTTTTTAAATAACTTATAACGATTTCAAAAACTATTTTTTGCATGATTGTGTTGTCTAATGGCTCATATTAATTTAGTTTCGTGAATTTAGTGTTATTTCAATTCTTATGATTTTTAAACACTACACTCAGAATAATCAATAGTTCGATAATAATTTGTACATGTAAATTTTTTGCGTTAAATTATAAACATATTAACATTCTATTAGTATTATAACTCGCAGCTAACTTTTNAATTTTTGAATCCGCCTCTGCCTTTGGGCCCTTGATCGGAATTGATGGGATGGTCCCTTGCTTGCTTCCGGGGAGTAAATTAGTTTATTGTCCTCCACGTGGTCATAAGCAGTTTGTACTGCTTTTTTGACTATAAATTTATAGCGTGCTATTGAAGCTTATCTACATGGAGCGTTATGAGTTAGGTGGTACGTCATTGTTGGTAGGTGGGCCGCTTAGCTGGGTTTACCAACAACTTGGCCCACGTGGAGGTGTTAGTAAAAGTAGTTAGTAAGAGTCATTGATACTAGGAGGAGCTGGATAGAGGAAGGAAGGTTTGCTTTTCAGTAGTGACAGCTGTATGTATATACTGGTACATTAATGTGAAAGGCTACAAATTTTTTGGCCTCATTGGGAATNCAGTAGTGACAGCTGTATGTATATACTGGTACATTAATGTGAAAGGCTACAAATTTTTTGGCCTCATTGGGAACCGAACACGGGATTACTTGGTGATGAGCGGCAACACTACCACCTGAGCCACGGGTGGGGCAATCATATGACTTGAGTATAACTTAAACGAAGTCATTTTCTGGTAAATGCTGTCAGCATTTAAATACATTTATTTGCAACATGCAGAGCTTAATATTAGGTGTAATTATTTTACAAGCGCCATAATTTTTTCTATTGTCTCAAAGAGAAAGGATAGCAAAAACTTCCTGTAACATTGTCAAGAATCTTATGTTTTATAAATTAGATTATTAATGGATTACTGAATAAGCAAGTGGTTCTTACATCTCGTATATCTTGGTGTTATTGCGTCGCAGTTTGTTTTTTAATTGTTCGAAATTATTTCCCTAAGCATATGAAATATATACTTTATACTTATCAGGCTTTCATCTATTTTTGTTATTTGCCGAGACCTAAATCCCCAACAACAATAATAATAATAATAATAATAATATTTACGTTATCTGGCTTTGGAATGGAATTAGGACTATCGTTTCCGGACGTGGAATGTGTGATCTAGTATATCATGATCTAACACGTTATTACTATGTATTTGCGATAAAATTCTTGTATTATCAATATTATCTTATATTATTAACAATTACAATATTTTTGGGAACGATTTTCAAACTTTTAAGGAAAAAAGCGTAGAAATTTTGTTAAAAAGGGTACTATTTAGATATAGCGTATAAAATAGTGACGTTTAGCAAAATCGTCAAGATGGCGTCATCCCTAGTGAATGCCATTGCATTGCGAAGCCAAGCGCACAAATGCGCGGCTAGCAAATAGTTTCCATTCCGTTGCTTTCATTTTGAAGATACAATGTACAACTGTTTATCATAGTTGATATTTTTAAGGTTTTCTTTTTGATCCCTACCTTCGTACAAATTACACATTCCTCTAACCATTTTGTAATTAGTACATATCCTAAAACTGTGGATACTTCGATCATTAAGATTAGATAAATCGATGTATTATATATCAATACACTCATTAAACAATTCGAATCGATATTTAAATATTTTTCTCCGCTCACATCTTCCTACAACTGAGAATAATTTAAAATGGAACACCTGTAATGTTCGTGTAACAAGATATTAAAAATAATATTACAAATATATCCGTACAAAGTGATATTGTAGATCCGTAATGACCAGAATATCTCGGATTCTAATAATTTAGAGAAAAAGAAAAATATTCTCATTTTCATTATGAGGTAAGTTGAAGCCATGGATTGTGATCAATTTTTGGTGTAATAATGTAGACTGTTTATTCATGGAAGTCTAAACAAAGCACAGTCGACCTCATTCCTGAGACTACTCTAGTCTGAATTGTATTTATACTAAGTTGCATTTCGTGTCATAGAATCAAAAGCGTGTTTCTCGTTCGAACTCATTCATTCTCCTTGTCCAAGTCTCAGCGTCAATCTTCGTATTTTATATTAAATTAATTTTCTCATTGTCGTTGTCAGCATCTTTCTTTTTTGGGAATAGTTCAGCGATTTTTATTATCATTTGAATGGACACTTTTCTTGAATATTAAAATGGAACAATGCACTTTTTTCAGCGTTGTTTTCCAGCCCAAGAGAAGACAAATAAAAATATAACTTTATTAAATTAGAACGAATGAAAACAAAAAACAGCAATGCAAGAGCATAGATACATTTTCGAATCTTTTGACTGAGTAGGAAATAACGTTTCGTGCGTCGTAGCAAGTTCTTGTGTTCGAACGAGAAAAGTGTTCAATACTTCTCATCGTAATCACAATTTTTTAAATATTAGGATCAACGATACGCTGCCGTTTATCGTTGAAATTCAATAAATACCATACAATTTTAAGCTTTTCTTGGACTATAAAGCTGCACTGGAAATAATCAATATTTAAGAATCACGAAAAGCTGTTTATTCGAGTCAAGCATATCCTCTTTTATTCCTGTGTAATAATATCAATGCACCACCAATTTCTCAATTAATTTTCAAAAGTATGCAGTACTTTGAAAAAGTGTGATGGTGGACATTTATTAATTTTTTACGAGTTATAAGACTGTCTCCTTCAATTTTTCGAAAGATACTCGTGTTAGAAACTGGTAATAGCGGACAATAACAATATACAGACAATATAATGATGAATTTATGACCGAGTATGGATTGATTAGCTCTCTCGTACAGGACACACTGGTTTCTTTTTCATAACAGAATTTAGTTTATAAGAAATGCTCATCTTTATGTCTCCTGGCGACGCAGTAAAAGTATAAAAGATCCTCGAGATACAATTCTGAATGATGTTTTTTTGGGGGGAAGGGAGAAGTCATTGAAGTATTTTCGGATATTTATTTTCTTTCATATGCACGTGGGCAACTGCATGAGCGAGCTATACTCGCATGGCAAAAATTTATTGTTAGAAAAAAAGGCCATATAGTCTTAAAATAATCGTTAAGATGGTTAAAGTAGTACCAGGAACGACGACGACGTCATATTGTCGAAATTGTACAGAGGAATTCGAACATTTTGGTTGTCAAACAAATTACGATGCCATTTTTATTTGGAATGTTTGATCATAATAACAAAAATTAGTAGCTACATTAGGAATGACGCTGGTATTTTAAGATGTTTCTCATGGTTTATAGTCATGAGATCGCTGCAAAAAGGTTGCAGGTGAGTTTATTCTGAAGGTTTCATAATGATGTCCGATATCTATGAGTGTGTGTGTGTTTGTATGTACGCCTTTGGGAGTACGTTACTCCGATAACTCGTGGGCGAATTCCATGTTCAAAAGTAACTTGTCTCGTTCTTGGTAACTCGTAAAATTAATTTTTTTCGTGTGTATGTGGGGGAAGGGGTGAAAATTATATCTCAGAATACAAAATACTAATGAAACCATGTTTTAAAATATTGTCAGAAAATAGAAATGGGAAAAAATTCATTGAAAAACACTCTAGACTACTAATTCATTAATTCTAAAATTATAGTAATTCCTAGTACCGCAAATAATTATTTATTTTCATAAAAAATTTGATTATTAGCTCTAACAAGATGGGACACAGCCTTGACCAACATTCACTGTTAGAGAAACAATGGGGGTAACACTTTTGTTTTCGCTTTATATATTGTGCCATTCCTTCATCCCCCCTTCTCTCTTCCTTCCATCACGCTGTACTTTTGGTTTGCGGACTCAGCTACAGAGACCAAGCCGAAACCCGGGGTCGAAGCCGGTATCTAGTAAAGTTGGTGAATTATGACGAAAAATAATTTTTAGGTATATAAACAAATGTCATGACTATTATTCATATTAAGAAAATTTATATAGGACTTTTTTTTGATTACTTATATAGATTTGATTTTTACCTCTCGAATCAAAAACACATTTAACTTAACATGACATTTGTTTATACACACATCAGCGATAATTCACCATAATCCATCAAATTCACGGGATAATATTCTTTCGGCCATGTTTCGTCTTAGTATACGCCACTGTGCGTCGTCACGAATCGGTGTTAACTAGCTCCGTGTATATCCCCCTTTAGGGCGCTGTGGATATATTTCGTATGTGACGCCCGCTAAGTGATACCCGCTACGTGATACCGTAAGCAACCCGTAATATGTAGGTGTATAAATTCGTAAATCGCAATCCACTGGCTTATGGGCAGTGGGTGTTCTAGTAGTGTGATTCGATGGTACATAGTACACAAACACCTTCCTTGCCGATCGCCGTGTGTACGCCGTGAACTTAAAGAGCAAGCGAGCGAGCGAGCGAGCGTTGACCTCTTGCCATGCTGAGTCCTGAGCCTTGCAGCAGAAGAGCACCTCAGAGAAGAAGCAAGGGCGCCGCGCCGTCGCGCCGGTTTCGCATGCTTGCATCTTCCTCGTCTGCAACCGCTTCGTGTCTAGAGAGTCTCCGACCAAGATCAACGTTTCTTATCTTAACAGTGGACAATTGAGTGGTGACTTTTCGAAACACCCGTATCCATGTAAACGTATATTTCGCAGCCTGAGACAACACTGGGACAAACCACATCTCTGAATATAAAGCTACCAACGTTTCAGCCATTTGCTGCTTCCTTCTCAAGGTTTCAAAAAGACCTAAGATGCTTTCGTACTCTCCGAGTAATATTGAGTATGACAGCAACTTAAGTCTGTTCAATTCTGGCATTACCCCGAAGAAACTCTTAGCAAAATGGCCGAAACGTTGGTAGGTTTGTCTCCTGCGATGCGGTTGGTCCTGGACATATAAACTTAATACATTACCGGTATTTGACTCGTACTTTGCATGTGTGGTTTATACATGGAAATCTACATTTTTCTTTGCTTTTATTTACTAACTTGACTTGTTTGTTTGTCTGTCTGTTTCGGTCAAATCTTGCAACAATTTTAAACCAGTTCTCCCCAACACATTGAACTGAATTTTTCACATACATAAAACTCGACGACAATGCAACATTCTTTTGTCTAATACAAATAAGATGATTTTAAAAAGTTTTTTGCATTACGATTTTATTCCGAGATAACAAGCGTCTTCTGAAATACAATCCGTCTCTTCATACAAATAAGTATAACGAATTCCATAATCAACGCCTTTTTATTGTAACTTCTTATCTTATAATTTCGAACAGCGGAGGTACCTCTTTTCTTATCATCACGGTCGCTTCACAAAAAGGTGTTTGTTAACTAATGGTATATCACACGGATAATTGTTATTTATTTATATTTAATAAAAGTTTTTGTTTAATTTGTTTTACTATTGTGAGCATGTGAACGATCAAGATTAAATATTACGATAAATAAATAAACAACTTCTAATACCGAAAATTGTAAATAAATTTATTTTAAAACAAGTTTTTATTTACGTCATGCAATAAAACGAATAAAATAAGTTTCGGTTTGTTTTAAGTTAATGTAATGCCTCCTGTTAATTCATCCAAACGTATTTCGCGTCAGTACATTCTAATAATACTTGACGTACTTTCTCTCTTTATTGCTGAAAATTATTTAATAATTTATGTTGAATTATTTGCTTACAAAAAGCTTGTAAACGAATTGTAAAGAAAATTCATTATTCCACAAGTACTTACCAACAAATCACTGTCCTCTGGTATTAATTGGTGTCCACTTTTAATACTTGAGACAAGCTTTTTGTAGGGTGACTAACCATTCCGAATATTTCGGAACATTCCGAAAATCTAAAAACCGCCATGATGTGGCACGAGTAATATATCGAGTATTCATCTAATTTATTTTATTACAAAGAAGTACCACTGCGAATTTTCCAGAGCATGCTTGGTAACAATTAACTGAATTGAATTTGGAATTCCCTTACTTGATTGAACTGTACCTACCTGGGTTGCTATAGTAACTCCTCGTAAAACTTTGTCCTCTGTCACTCTTAATCATCACTATTCGACCTGCAAATTCAGAAATCACCAATTCAAGATAATTTTGTTTCTTATTCGCCGTACAAAATAACAATGCAAAACATATCTCACTCGTGTACTACTGAAGTTCACTGTCATAAAATTTCTTTATTACGTATGACGTGGGTAATATATATTTACCTGGTTATTAGAACTCTATATACTTAGCACACTGGATTGTAGTTTTTATCTTATACCTAAAAAGGTAACCATCTCTCATATTTGTAAACTTCCCCATTTCTCCCGTCATCCTTAACTGATAGACAAAAATATATCACAACGAACATTTTCTGAATGAACGTAATTTTACAGTTTAAATGAGTAGTTATTCTTTATAATTTTATTGAAGATACAAATTATTTTCAAACCAGCATCAGCGTCAGTTCTGAAACGGACTTCCAGTTTGGCTGGCTGCTGCGTTGGAAGACAAAAGACTTAATTAACAAATACTACTATTACAATGTTTAATACTAATACTTATACAACATCCATTATATATTATAGATTATAAATTATAATTTACGGTCTTATAAATATAAATTATAATTTACGGTCTTATAAATATAAATTATAATTTACGGTCTTATAAATATAAATTGCGGTCGTCCCTAAAAGTTAACTTTTATTTATTTCTACAAATTAATGAGCACTCTATATATTTACTGTTTGTGTGAGACTTGTAATTGTAAAAACATTACAGGTTATGGAACATCATTATGGAACCAGCTGTTACCTCTGAAATACTTTACGTAAAAGTACGGGCAGGCCAATATTATTTAGTTATTTAACATTATTGAGTTATTTAACTGAGACATATTTCAAACATTCTAGATGTTGCTGCAATTTCACTCTCTTGAGTTTTCTCCTTCTTTAACTGTTTGCGCAAATTATTATGAAATTTTAAAGTGGAATAATTGTAACGTTTCTTAGAAACAATGTGAAGTCAAACCTCATGCATTCCCACAATTGAATGCAGCACCAAAAAACTAAAAACTATATGGACCACACAATTTCTGTGTAGAACGTCGACATTCAGGTTACGCATTCCATTAGTTGAGTCTAGATGCACCAACAATTCTTTGTTTCGAAATTATATTTTGATAATTTTTGATACTGAATATTTGATAATTTTAATATTGAGCATTTAACATACTGTAATTTCCCCCATAACATTCCACTCATTCAAACCACGGCAACCCGAAAAGATTTGGAGAAATGTTGATTTATTGATCCTAAGTGATTTTAAGGGCGCTGATCATGAATTTATACTTTGCCCCGTCGGTAAGTTCTATAAATATGAAAAATACTCAACAGAAATTTGTTTGTTTTTGTCCTTCAGCTTCAAATTTTGGAAAACGTAGGTTTAAGGTTTGCCTTAACATAATTTCTAAGAAACCTTTCAAGTATCCCGCTTTCAAATTTCATAGCCCTAGCTTGCAGATGTCGACTTTTAACCCTTTTGGGCAAAATGCTACAATTACAATGTTTACATAATAATCTGAACGTGAGCAATCAAACGTCACTTCTTATCACTTTCTTTCACTAACTTTTCCATATCTTTATTATAGTCATTATTCGGCAAATATCCTTTCTTCTATCTCTGCAAACTTTTTTCTCCAATTTTTTTCATCTACAAGTTCAACTTAATCAAGTCTATTAAGCATCTTAATTTTGACGTATATTCCCAAAATAAATTGTTTGTTTCCTTTGTTCTTATTGACTTCTGATTTTCCTCACTATGCGCATCTATCAATTGCATTTATAACAATTCCATAATATATATTTAATTATTTATTTCGTGGCTAGGTTCAGGCAACGAGGCCCGCACTTCCATCCAACCATGACTTGAGTGAGGGAATTGGGACGGAGAGATGTTTGGGTTGCCGAAGAACTAATGCCACTGAACTGACATTTGTCTGGAGTGAGGGAAATCCCAGTTGAAAACCTCACCTAGTTTGGCCGAGTAGTTTACGAATCCACGCTCTACCACTCAGCAGTATCGCGAAAGCGAAGAAGTTACCCTTAGTCCACCGTTTTTGGATATTAATATTTTTGCGGCACACAAAGGAGTGAGGTCCACGAACAAGCACTTCTCGTTGTCAACAGATCCAACGTGTGTACACAAAACAACTGAGGTTATTGACTAAAGAAGTAGGTTACATGGGTGTCGGCGGGAACGCACAGGGTTTCCACCATATCAACCGCTCCTGTAAGACCATCTTTACATGCATAGGCGTGAATTTCAAGAGATGACAAAGGAGTGGGCAATGAAGTGACAAAGGAGTGAGGAAACAGTCGTAAAATCTGTGTCGTCACATTGAATCTGATGGTTAAGTGATCTAATTTATTTGTATCAATCTGTTGTACTAGCAAAAAAAAATTAAGACATTGGAAAAGTCTAAACCTAACAGGATGGGGTTGTTCGTACATCTACTTCCCTATTTCTGTAGAATAACCCTTATGCAATTTTTTTTTACTTTATTGCAAACACTGTCCAAAATTGCCATATCCTGTCAAAAATTCTAACAATTTGAATTGCCAAAATGCTGCACTCGGTGACCGATGGTCCACCGGCCAAAGAGCGCGGGAACGACAGCAGCGACTCTTGTCGAAGGCAACGTGACGGGGAAATGTCTCCCCGGAACAAACGCGTTTCACGCTGCCTTCGCTTTTCTCCTTCGAAAATGCACAGGCAGAGCTTCAGCACGACGAGGGTCAGCGCCGATTCCACGCCTGCGCGCTACACTGGAACTGCTCTTGGTCTTGCTCCTTGCGCGTGAGACGGATGCTGCAAGAGCTTTGGGACGGGAATTAGTCTGCCTCTCACGTGTATTCCCCGCTTAATTTTATTTCAAGATTACAGTTGAGAAGTGTTTGTTCAAATTGTTATATTTCCAACATAAGCAATTTTTCAACAAAAATAAAAACAGTGTTATTGAATCATTTAAATTCCTAGGAAAAACGCCTCTTACATCACAACTTAAATAAGGTGAAACAAAAATTAAGGAAATGTTATGCTCACAATTCCATCTTTTATCAGATTCACAAAGAACGGAGTGTGTTTTAACAGGAAAATGAGTTTTGCTGAACAGGTTTGATAGTACTTTTCGATATTATCCAAGTATTACAATCAATTGAGGAGGAAAGTACATATTTTTACTAAGTGTACACAGCACCATTTGAACACACTATTTTCCACTAGATAATAAATTTGCACATATCAAGCTGCGTTTAATACCTCATCCCAGTTACAAGATTAGCGTGTAGAGAGCAGAATGGGCAGGGAATTACACACACATGGTTTCATATGAGCAAAATTTTGCAATATTCTTGTGTTTCGCATGTATTATGTTTAAAAGGTGAACTTTATTTTCGGTGATAATATCATTCCGCTTTGGACGAGGAAATCATTGTTAACATAGTTACCATTATCGGATAATTCAATAAAACTACGTTAACTGAAGATTTGAATTTATTTATAAATTATTAAACTCTTAATTATTTTTATCAGTGCCTCAGGAAGCTGGTAGAGAAAACAAAATATTTACATTTTTATTTTAGAGTTCTTTATTCTTTGGAATACCATTGTCGTTTGTGTAATGATGAACAACTAATTCATGAATACGTATTAGGAAGTGGTACGAGTGCAACTTTGCACGATTAGGCACAACTTGATTGCAAGATATTTATAAAAATAGTTTAAAATTTCCCTCAACGATTTCATGAAGTTTAACCGAGTGGCCTTGTAACACATTCTTCCAACGAATTGTCTTCCAAGAGTCTCTCATCATGCTGTATCTCTACTACTACACTGCCTCCGAAACAAGGACAAAGAAACCATAAATTCTCGTGACAAAATAGCTCGGCCTGAGAGGAATGCTTGGAGAATTAAAAAGTCTTCATAGTTGCGGACATCAAAAGCTTCTCGTCGAAAGTCAGCCCTGATCCATAATAACAGAAAGATAATAGATGCGTTTCTTACAGCATGGCGGATAAGATGGAACGTATCTACAAAAGGAAGGCAACTCTATGCTCGATGTACATTCTGCAGAAAGGAATAGACTATGATCTGGACCAGTCGAGGCATAAATATAAATTTAGATTGGCTGACTATGAAGACTGTTAGTGTGGATTAGGACAGGACATAAGAGACCATGTGTTCTGGGACTGTCCGCTTTATGGACCAGAGGGAAGAAAATACATGAACAAAATAAAGACAGAAGAAATAATAATTAAATTTGGACATTACATGAAATACACTGGGACTAGATACAGAAAATTTAAAGAATATGTGGAAGCAGTTAAGGAGATTATAGTAGCATTAGAAAATTGTACAGGGAAGAATTTATACATTTGAAGTGGTCGAAGAATGTCTGCGGATGGAGACACGACAAAAAATAAAATAATGAAATAAATGACGGATCATAATTTATTTATCACAATCATCCCCACATTATTCTCTCGTCTTCGATTTATTTATTTCGTGAGAATACTCAAATTAATTTCTACAATACTCAACTCAAATCTAAACAAAAATAAAGGATTGAAAGAGTGATGACCACAGCGAGATAAAAAGGCAACTAGCCGAAAATCGAACCCAGGATCACCGAATTTGGTCGCAAGGGTGTTGACCGCTGCACTATCCGTTTGCCTTCCACAACTGTACACCATTTCCATTTTACAGGCATTCTAGGAACTCGGGAAATTGGTTCCACCATGTCGCCAGGATAGAAATGGTACATAGCTGTGGAAGGACAGCGGTGTGGTATATAGCGGTCAACATCCTTGTGATCGATGTGGGAAGTCTCGGGTTGAAATCCATGCTCGTTGCCATTTCCATCTGACCGTAGTTATCACATTTCACAATGTAGTTTGTAGTAGTACCATCTGACCGTAGTTATCACATTTCACAATGTAGTTTGTAGTAGTACCATCTGACCGTAGTTATCACATTTCACATTTCACGGAAGAAATATATGCAAATGTATTGATGATGGTAGAGTTTGCACGCAGTTCTCTCCCATTGACGGAGACTAGGCGACTCTTGCCGGGAAGTGGCAGCTGTCGGGCGGCGTGTAGTTCGAAGGCCGCCGAAGCCGTGAGTAGCCTTGAGCGTGCAGTTGCTTCAAGAGTGGTTGAGTCTAGAAGGGAAGAGAGGGGTAGTGTTGGGAGAGGAGGGGCGTGGGGAAACGGGGAAACGGCGAAGGTTGCTTTTGTCGCCGCATCGAAGTCGGATCAGCGTCATCGCTTCCTGAAGATGTGGTTACTCTTGCTGCTTAGCTTTTGACCGCATTTTTCGCGGTTGGCGCACCTGGTCGTGACTTTGGGCGTTCACCCACGGGACCAGCTTGGAATCTGAGACCAATGTCCTCTGTCTCCGGCACTTAACGTATTCTCTTTCTCAGTTATGACTTCATAGTTTTGGCGATCAGAGAAGTGTTCATGGGGTTCACATATTGCATTTTATGCCCTTTTATATGTGATATTTATTCATCCATCCTTTATCCTTAAATTACGAGAGTTATGACAAATTTATCTGTAGATAAAAGTAATTCCATTTTAAATAATAAGATACAATTTCATTATAGTGTTAGTCACAAAAGTATCTTCAGTAGAATTATGAATTATTTCGTTTTAGTTTCCTGTTCTGCGAAAAACAAAAACCACGAGAAATGAAATCTTTCGGTTGGGTTCAATCAACACAATGCAACGTACTTAATTAATGTTAATGAAAATCATTACGTCGAAACACAATCATTACTCACTATATTTCTTATACTAGTGTAAGTCAATTATTCAAATAACAAGTACTTCACAGCAGCTCCTCATTGCGTAACCTGAACATCACCCCATCGGTCAAACCAATCGAGCTATGACGGACGGCTGCGTCGGGTAGGTCCTGAGCGGAGCGCGGCTCCGTGCACTCACCGGGGTCAGCGGCCAATGCTAGCAGGCCACGGCCACTTCCGTCCCCGTTCCAGATCCTAGGCGTCAGATTGGCTTAGATTAAGATAGGCCAATGATGCATTCTCGCTGGACCTTGTAGCTAATTCGAAAATGAGCAAATGAAGTAATACTTTGGTATGTGACAATAATTTAAACAATGTAATGAATAACTCCTGATATGCGGTCTGTAATAGCCAATATCCCATTGTAACTGCTATTACGTGCTTTGACTCTCGTTCACAAACAAGATCTTTATAGGTCTAAATTTCACGTGATCTTAACGTAGATTATTTTAAAGTAGGATTAACAACATTTTAGAATAAATATGATTTATTATTTGTTTGTTGACCATGTTGATATTTTCGTTCCAGTTATATTTAACCACTTCGCGAAATTACTGGAGGAAAAAATAATGTGATAAACTTGAAGAAAAAATTTACAAAAGGCAAAAAATTCGCAC
Organism: Laupala kohalensis; assembly: GCA_002313205.1. Taxonomy (NCBI): domain Eukaryota; kingdom Metazoa; phylum Arthropoda; class Insecta; order Orthoptera; family Trigonidiidae; genus Laupala; species Laupala kohalensis. The sequence continues at coordinate 502,697 of NNCF01125901.1, read as the reverse complement.
AAATTTGTTTCCTGCGAACCTATGAAATTTCTCCATGTCACTGCCTCCCTTTTGTAATGTAACAATAACAAGTATTTTTGGAAGTTAACCAAAGAAGTTTCATTGATGTTTAAAACTCACTGTGTGTGCATTAAATGTTCTTTACATTACATTCATTTAATAATTTATGCACCAAAATTTAGCATCCAGACAGTTTATTTGTATCTTCATAAATTTGTATCTGAAAATTCATTTTGAATTACACTTTACATTTAATAAATATTATTATTGACCTAACCCATTTCAGGTCACCCAACCAGACTATCTCAATTGGTATCCCTCCCCTTGATATTTCACGAACGACCCCCTATGTGTATAAATATGCACCTCTTATGTAATTTATCTGTTGACATGAAAATAAATGAAGCTCTCAATGAAGTTTTAAAAAACACAGTGGAAGTAATTATTTTGTCCTAACGGAAAGAGATAAACCCAACAACCTTCTTCAGAAAAACTTATCTCGAAAATGGGGCAAGGCCGTTCGCTTTGAAGCAGATATTAAGGATTAAGAGTAAATTCGAGTATCAATACGATTGTTTGGTCCAAAGATAACGGTCGCGGGCTTTGAAACTCTTAAATAACTTGTTGATACATTCATTTTATTACGAATAAACGAAACAATGTCAGGTATTAAAAACAAAAATATTCATAACGTGTTTTTTTTCCTTTTTTCGTAATAATTTTGATTATAGAAGTCATTTCAGGGGAAAACGTAAATTTAAATTATATAATACAGTTTTGTAATGTAGAAGTAAATAATTGCGTTTAGGTAATATATTTATTAATTAGGTTGACGTTTCAACAAGGAACACTGACTCCATGACAGATGATCCTCAACAAAATTCCATCATCCAACTATTTTATCTCCATCACCATATATAACAACAAAAACATTATTTTTTCACTGATCAACAACTATAAAGGCAGGTCCTGAGGAAGATAGCGTTCGCTATCGGAACGTCATCCTAGTTAATAAGTATATTGTTTATTATTTTTACATTTCATCATAATGGGAAATAACATCCCGATCAATAATGTTTTGTTTTCGGACAATATTAATTTAATTTTCTTGTCCTATTCATTTACATATAAACTTCTGGTTAATTATTTGAAGATACATTTTAACACTGGTTATACAGTTTGTTCCCGATATTTTGTATGTTTTTTTCTTCATTTTTGTCGGTCTTAACCACCTTGCTTGTTTACATAGTCATAGCCAGGCTCTTTTCAACAATGGTAGCCTTCAATAACTCTTCTTCACGTCTTATTGATATATTCAACTTATCCCCGCCCCTCAACTAGTGTCCTTACATTACTTGGTACAATGTTCTTTAAACGATCAGATTAATTCTTTGAGCTATTCCGTTGCACAGCACACCATGTATGCTAAGGCCAACAACAAACACTCGCCAAATCACAGGCTCAATCTGCAGAAATATAATCGAATTAAAAGGCGGTAGACGCATCAGCTCGTGGACTACATTCAAGAATTGCGTCAAGCAGTGTGAGCGTCATGATTTTCTTAGTGAAGACGGCACGGGATATTGTCGCAATTCGAACAAAAAGATGTTCGTGCCAACATGGGAGAAGCCAAACTGACCTCGAGAACAGCGTAGCTGTTGCCATCAAACAAACTTCCGCGTTTTCATCATCTGGGCGTGTAGCACACAACATAAATTATTATTAATGTTTAATTTAATATTCTACTCCTCAATCCTCAATTAACAGATTTCCAGGTTGTTTAGTTGTATTTACATCTGAACGCAAATAATTGCAATTCCTTACTCATAATTATTTGCCAAATAAAGTTCGAAATCCTTGAAACTAAATTGTCTTTGTCTTCGTCTTCTACCATTCTATCAATATTCTTTCAATTTTATTAACTGAATATTATTAGTTCTCTTTTACGTTAGTCGTATTAATTGCTTTAAGACTCAGACTCCATGAACATCGTGACTTTTGCGTGACGTAAACATTAATTAGGCGTGTGATCTCACAACTCTTGCGTATCCTCACGAGTTTCGCGGAGACCGACCTTCAAATTGCTCGAGGTAAAATTCCAGGATAATCGGGGACGGGAGGAATATTATTACTATTTTCTGCCAAGACAGCACAAAGAAAAGAGTTGGATTCGATTGCAAGTTCAAATTTCACTATTTCAAATCAATTTTCGGCAATAGATCTCTGGCTGATTCTGGCAACCTACACATATTTTACTTTAGTCACTCGAAGTTGGGACCATTGCTTTCATGTTATTTTCAGGTAATAAATGTATATTTATTTTGATTTAATTCTTTAGTTCACTTGACAAATAATAATAATAATACTTCTTAGAATAAGAATAAATATTGTGTACAGCGAATCATAGTGTTTTGCTTGAATTGTTTATTTGTTTCAATTAGGAACAAGTAAGTAGTATCATAATACGTTGCAAGTTTCCCCACCTTATTTTAATGAGCTTCTTTTCTTCTTTATTTATTTCTGAACAGAAAATTGCAACTCATTCCTCTCACTTCTAAATCTGAGAAGACACTAATTTTCTGTTATATATATAATGTGTGCGTGTAATATACTCTTCGCAGAAGGTCGTGGACCTATTACGTAATATATTTCTAATTGTATCTATCACTAAATCTTCATTTTGTTGATATCATCAATGTTGTCAATCTCTTACAAACTATTGCGTTGACGCCCAATTTCAAAATTTGTTAAAATGACCAACATTACGAAATTGTATTATTTCTCCATCAGAGCTATATTACACTTTTCATCTAGTTTGCCTCTGATAATTTCGATCAATACCGAAAACGCCGTATGTCAGCCGCTATGAAGAGAACGCAGTAGTGGTGCTTGTGATTCTGGACAATATTTTGATGTATTATGGTGTTTTTTAATTGTTTATCATGTCAACGTATCATAGTGTTGCTAATTGGAGATAAAATAGGTGTGTAAGCTTGAATGCAGCCGGGTGAAGAAGTAATGAAATTTCGAAATGTTGGCTGCAATAATAGTTTTAACAGCAATTAAACGTCGACGCAATAATTCTTAACCGTGTTTTATCTGCATTTCGTGAGTGGCGTCCGAGTCACTTTTGATTCAAGTGCTAACTCGAGTATCCGTATTTTTTTCTGACAGAAGTAAAGCCATTAATTGAAATAATTTATTTCAAACACAATAAAAATAAAAACGAAGTTATATTAAGAAACGATTAATTAAAAACGTTNACTTTTGATTCAAGTGCTAACTCGAGTATCCGTATTTTTTTCTGACAGAAGTAAAGCCATTAATTGAAATAATTTATTTCAAACACAATAAAAATAAAAACAAAGTTATATTAAGAAACGATTAATTAAAAACGTTTGAAATAAATCTAAAAATAACATTAAAAACGAAGTTGTGGAACGTTCAAAATGTTAGAACGAGTTGATACAGATGCGAACGCTTGGCGATCCAACCTAATTCCTATTTTTGACCTCTCCTCTACCGAACTTAACTGGGTCTGAACTCGTGCTCTTGGAATAGACGGATGAATCAACTGCGAGAGAGCGCATCGGTAATTAGTGCCCGCGAGATCTTCATCGAGCATGTGGAAGTGAAAGTACTTTTTCCGAAATTCTGCATCACACACTCAAAGAATAAATAAATAAACTGGTTGTCAAAACAATAGTTACAAACTGCGTATGACCACGTGGAGGACTATAAATTAATTTACTCTCCGGAAGCAAGCAAGGGACCATCAATTCCGATCAAGGGCCCTAAGGTAGAGGCGGATTGAAAATTTCAGCTCATTCCTTAGATGAGAGTAAAATGTTAGCTATGTGCTATAATATAAACAGAATACCAACAAATTCGTAATTTAATAAAACAAAAAATGGTTCACAATACGTAATATTATCGAACTACAGATTATTGGGAATATATTGTTTATAAATTCGAGATTAATTTATACGATAGACAGCCGCCTATATAAAAGAACCTAGAGAAGCTGTAAATAAAATCCACCTCTACCGGAAGGAAAACTGGAGAAAAACCCGGACTAGGATGGTTTGGAAGGACTGTTGGAAGTCTAAAACAAAACAACTATATAAACAATGAATTGAAATTCATAATTATTGTAGCACATCACATTATGAATTGATATTTTATCATTATACTTCCAAAACTACGCGGTGTTGCCCATGATTTGAAAAGAAACTTAAAATAGCTAATATTGAACCTTCAAAATTTTAAAACGATTGACAAATAAAATATGATAATAAAAAAAAAAATTATTTCCATTGTCAAAAAATAGTACAAAAAATTAAATCTAAATTCAAAGCAAAACTGATACTCTGAATTCATATATTTTCCCCTACTGAAGTTAAACAATTTGGATTTTTAGCTCATTTTCGCCCGCCGTTGCCCGAGGTTCTTATTTAATATTCTAAATTCATTTGTTAATTTCCATATTTTTCCACCTTCGTGTTATTAAATTAAATACCACAAATAATGTCTACAAAAATACACACAATTGTATGCCAATATGTACTTAATTACAAATGGATTTTAAAATCCAGACAGAAGGAAAATGGACTTTACACAGAAATAATAGATCATAGTTAAGACCACTGAGTTATTCGGTTTTCCTTTCACTTTTAGGTTATGAACCTGAAAACAGTGTTCTTCATAGCCTTTATATTATTTTGCTCCTACGATTCGGTCACGCACGAAATAGATCATTGTGTCCAACTTATCATTTTCTATATACTTTCCATCAATCACGCCAAATGGGGATGGCGTTTACCAAAATGTTGTCCGAAAGATATAACTAATGGGTCATATTTATTTGTAACTCGATATTTTGATTCTCTTCGACAAATTTATATTATTTCAAACTGGGAAAACCAAAAAGTATATTTCTGTGAAATTTTATTGATATTAATGAAATAATAAAATGTTTTCGTATTGTAATGTATCACGGGATAATTGCAAACCCAATTTTCTTTTTCTCCTCTCCGAAATGTCAAGTCTAATATTAATTTTGACAGCTAAGATTCGTAACACAAAGTTCTTCCCCACCTCCTGGACGTCTGATGAAGAATTTGATATACAATGTACTATAACCCGCACACCGTTGTACAGCTGACGTTGATTGTACGTTCAATGGATTGTACGCCTCACTTAAAGCAAGTGAACTCTGGCTTCATTAGTAAGCATCACAGTCAATAGTCATGCGAGTGAAGGTTAGATACTGATTAGCAACCAATTTTAATTGTTTTTTTGTTTTCTAATTCATCGATATTAACCATATTTTTTTTAACTTGCAATAACTCTTAAGAACGGTCCTTTGAAGTTTCAAATAATTTCTTCGATTACTTTTTTCCAATATCTATGTCAAAGACATTTCATAGAATTCTGTGGAATAATTAATTATTTATTGTTACTTTATTCTTTAGGGCTTTTACGTGTCAGATAATGACATAACTAACAGATGTTTATCTTTGTTTCAGGAGTAACTGGACTAGCTGTAAAATTCACCAGGTAAGAATACTGAATAAATCGATCAATCCGCTCTTAAGATTAAGAACTGTTTATAAAAGGGCAATCATGCGATGAAAGAATCTTTCTATCGAATAAAGCTGATGTGTCAGATGCAACTAATCTTGGGAATAGCTACAAGTACGACATCCTCCATTCAATTTAATTATCTAATTTAAAGTAATGTCGCTTTTATAGTTCGATTATTTAACGTCCCTATACTCGCACATGATGAAATGTGAAGTCGTTAGGAATGCTTGTTATCGGACTTTCTAGAGTAATAAATGTTTACATACTTCGCCACTCACATCCTTAAATCGCAACTTGCACACCTATTTGTTTTTTCAATTTTCCGCTATCGTTTCTTCTTTGTGAACCGTGGTATACGGTCGGATTTATTTATTTACGTTTTGAGGTCATGTCCCCATCATAAGCCGTTACATGACTTTACCAAAATAATGCGTAATAAATTGTTACGAATTTTCTATTCTAGCTTAATTTCATCCCTCTTTTGATTTCCCAAATTTCGTCATATGTGTCTTCAATAATTTAAACCTTTCATCCGTCGCTATTCATTTGTAATATTCCCTTGTTCCAATCTCATCTCGTCTTTTTAACTTAATTATAAATTTTGCTCGTTGTTTACTATACAATTCACAATCCCACTCAATGTGTTCCATGGTTTCTCTGCCACAAATGCACGTGTCATCAACTCTGATTTTAATCCTATAAAAACAGCTGTTCACATCTCCGTGTCCTGGCAGTACTTCTGCCATATGACGTGTTGGTAGAAACTGTTTCCTATTCTTCTCTACAAAATGAACATCTGATATATATTTATAGAGATCCTTTCCTTTTGAAGATTCCTTCCATCGCGACTGTAAAATNCTATCAAGCCTTCAAAAGCAAATTCGTAATTTTAAGTTTCCATCCCGATGTGACCAACCAACGAAAACGAACTTCATCCGCGAACTCGGACGCTTCGCGGCGAAGTGAAGCCAGCTCTGAGGTGGAAGCGATCCGCAACTCGCACCGCTACCGCGTCTCGCCGCGCCGTCGGAGAAATCGCACCACTGCGAACAGCGCTTGAGGAGTGGGAAGCCGCGGGCGCCGAGCTGTTCCGCCGCGAAACACTTTCACTGGCCAGGAGAAAGCCTCGCTGGAGAAAGGCAGCGGACGCGGAGCTGCTGCCCGCCGCGGTTCCACACTCCGCGATTGCAAGCGCTCGGACATCGTGGTGAAGATTCAATCGCGGGGGTTTATTGTGGGAAACACTTAAGCACGTCTATTGTTGTATTCTTTCATTTAACTTTTGAATTTGGCGTAAAATGACAATGAAACAAAAAAAACACAGGCATCGTGCGATATAGGGTTACAGTACTGAATCTTGTAATAACTTAAGGAAATGAAAATAGAAAATATAATTTAGACTTTACGCATGTAACGACAAGGTACAAAACCAAAATGTTGTTACAAGCGATTCTATTATAATCCACAAAAGTAAATTCACCTTAAAGTAAAATAAAAATCCATACCTCTTGTGGTAGTTACACCACCATAGGTTCTACATAATTAATTTGAAGATCGTGCTTCGGTGATATTCGTATACGATATTAGTAATACTCATTAAGAACGTTTGGAAAGTATTAATACAGTTTTTAATACTTGATCATATGGCTGAAATTATACTCTAAATGGAAATATAATCCTGTACAACATTCAAGTTTCAATGTTAATACGGGAAATAATTTTTAGAGGTGCCACGAACTGTAATTTTTCAAGCCGAAATATACTTACCAATGCAATAATGAATACAAGTCTTGCATCTTGGTATCTGTTTTGAGGAGTTGTGTTTTAAGGAAAAGTTTTATTTCTGCCACAAAATCACACTTAACTTAAAATACATGGGCAAAGCTTTCTCTATTTTCTCCAGACTAGTAATATTTAAATAACATAAATAATATTTTAGAATAATTTAAAAAAATCATGGAGTTCAAATCTTTTTAAATTAAGAAATCCGCCCTTCGTTAACTTGTTAATGCTTCCTTAAATAATATTTTGAGATCTACATAAGACAAACATGCATTTCTACGTGAACATGACCTTTTGTTATTAGGAACTTGACATAAGTACTTTCAATACGATCGTGTGACAAAGTTCCATTTTTTAATATTAATCTGTCAAGGAGAATGATGCATTTTGAGACGGGTTTGTCACGCGGGTTGCCCAGCAACATATGGTGAAGATTCTGTTTCTTCCATACTTTGCAGTGATTNGCCCAGCAACATATGGTGAAGATTCTGTTTCTTCCATACTTTGCAGTGATTCATCTAGTTAATCCGTACTTCGCTCTTTCATTTGCATTTACCCGTTGCTTTCATACATTGTAGTGTGATATCTCATCGTATCACTTAAACTTGTGTACATGGTAAGCTTCCTTAAGATTGGGATGGGAATAAGGAAAAAATTGCAATTTTAACGGATCTGAGAAATAGTAATCTTAAGTACTAGATTTAGCTTGGCAAAATGTTCAGGATAAAGAACTATCTGAATCTTACTAAAATATTTGGGGAAAGTATACTTATAAATGGATGAAAAACCATTGAAGTGTTCAGCAAGATTTTACAAGGCACTAGTGACCAATTCATGCGGACATTAATGTAATTTAACATTCTGTTGTTTTTGTTTGTCCATACATTTGCTCTATTACCTTTTCTTGTTTAAGTTCATCGCAAATATTTTAAAATATATTGCAAGTTTCGATCCTACTCACTCAACTTTCAATTTTAGACTGAATGACAATGGGTTTGTGCCACGTATATAGAAACAAAATTGTGTTTGAATACGTTCATGCTAGAGAAGAGGATAACGCGCACGCCTAGTTATTATCACAAGATCCATAATTCGTATCCCAAAATTTTCTAAAATTCATTTGTGTCGTCATGGTTGACGATATTCCCGAATTTCGTAGGAATATTTCCTATAAATCTGTTTTTTACCTAACATTTTTTTTATGTTACGTCCAAATTTTGTCCAGATTTCATGGTAAATATTTCCAGTTTATTTCACTCAGGAAATTTACGATACTTTATTAAAAAGTTATAATAGGTATAAATTCGAGAAAATTTACGGTAAGTATTGAGTGCCGGTGCCTCGTATTTCGAATGAGTCAATTTTTTCTGCAATTTTCTCGGAGTTCTTGGAAATGAAATTTTTAAAAAGAGATTTAGGAATGTCGTTTCCATATATCTTCACTTCTTCGTCGATTTTTTCCCTGATGAATAGTTTAGATAACGGCTTTTTTCTAGTCTAATTTAGAGACTGCAAAAGAGAAAATTGTAAATTTTCAACCATTCTACATCAGAGCAAAGTTAATAGCTCCGACCATTACAAAGATGAACATAATAATAATGATAAATTATCAAATCAGTTACAAACTGCGTATGACCACATAGAGGATAATAAACTAATTTACTGTCTGGAAGGAAGCTAGGGACCATCCCATCAATTCCGATCAGTGGCCCAAAGGCAGAGGCGGATTTAATATTTCAGCACACTCCTAAGATAAGAATAAAAGTAGTTCGGTACGTGTTATAATATGAACAGAATAATAGCAAATTTGTATTTAATAAAACACAAAAGAGTTATTTCACAAGTACATATTATTATAAACTATAGACTATTCGTGAAATATTGCCTATAAATCATAACTACGAAAATAACTATAAATTCAAGATTTATTATTTCAACAGACGTCGCCCCTAGGAGAGAACCTGGAGAGCTTGTAAAACAATATTAAAAAAAAAAGAAATCCGCCTCTACCCGAAGGGAAACCAGAGAAAAACCCGGGCCAGGATGAGACATAGTGACGTAGAGATCTAGCCCTTCTGGTATATGATCAGAGGATAGGACAAGGGTCCGCGCCCGAACCTTGGACTGGATTCGCGAGAGGTGAACCAGTGAGAGGAGGCATCTCGTAAGGTCACACGCGCTGCCATCAAGGTTGCTACGAACGCCTCCTCGTCCACTCGTCAGTGACAGTGCAAGGGCATCATCCATCTCCTGATGAGCTTCAGATCCTTATTAGGGCTCGCTCTTCACTGATGATCCACTCAGGGAGTTTTGCAGTTCACGCGTCGTTTAACGAGAACACTTCTTTAAAAATAACAGTCAAGTTTTACGACTGTGTAGGTGAAGGGGATATCACTTTTTTTAGTCCAGTGTTACTGGTATAGTTATGAGCGTGAAAGAGTTAATAGTGAATAATGCATTGCTTTGAACAAATTAGAACTCAAAGAGAGACATTTTTGCAAATTTTAAGTTTTTATGTCTCGTCTTGGAGAATACAATAAGCATTAGATAGATACTTTTTGTCATTGCCAAATTATTTTGAGAAAAGTGAATTACTAATATTATAATTCACTAACCCATTTTGTCTCATATTAGAACTTTCTCACTGCTGAAACTCCATGGACTGAACTAATAATATGATTAGGATAATCATTTATAAAATTATGGTCCGTAATTCTCATGAAGTGCCCTCTAATAAAAACTCCAAAATTCAGGATAATCTTAATTTTGATGAATATTTACCAAATCCTTATCAGTTACCCATAACACGTGTATGCTTTTAAGTTGTTGATATAACTTAAATAAAAAAATCTTAATGTTCTTTTTTTGCTGGAAAAAATATTTACTTAATATACAAATTCTATGGAACTTTATTAATTGTTCAAATGATACATTATTCCCAGTTACCCAAGGAACTTCAATATTGTACAAAAATATTCAAAATATCACAGTATCAATGAGGAATTATTTTCCTTTCTCTTTCAGCCTTCTCAGTGCAGTAACTGTCTTCACTTGACGAAAAAAAAAAATTCATAAAAATCGACAACTCGTCTGTAGTAAGGCACTTGCATCGATATTTTTTCTAAATTGCAAGAACAGAATATAATATTTTCACGAAAAAAGGATAAAAATGCAAATAATTGAACCATACGTTGATATTTCTGGAGCTCAACATCAGATAATATTGAATCCGGAATCTCCTGGTTGAATAGTTAATCGTCTTCATCATCGCTCTTGGAAATGGCCATCGCTGCAGCAATAGCCGCCGCAACGGCTTCGCTCAGACCTAAAGCGCTCTTCGGCTGACCAACCGCAGACACGGACTCTTTCGTAGCGGATGAGGGGACTCCAACGTCTGTCGGGGCATCGGCTAATGTAGGCGTCGCTGCGAGAGAAGTGGACGGAGTTGGGATCTCTGTCGAAGCAGAGGGCGAGTGTGACGCCGACATGCTGGGGGCGGCTCCCTCTCCGCCACCGCCCCGCAGATTGTGCACAGCCACGAGCACCACGTGCTCCCCGCGCATCAACAGTTGTCCGACGTGCCGTTCGCAGCGCTCCCGTCCGCCGTCCATGGGCTGCGTTAGCACACGCGGCGGCACCGCCCCATGACGCGCACGCGCCAAGCGACTCCCGCCCCCGGGCAGCTTGGCTGCCGCCATGGACGCCGCTCCTAGAAAGGGAGTAGTAGATTAAGCGGGAATTAAGCAATATCAAAGAGATGTGTTATTGTATTGAATAGGCAAGACAGAAGAAATGTGTGATTACGATTTAAACGCACCAGAAAGGGCAGAATTTATGAGTATAAAGGAAATTTATACGGCTAATATTTGTGACAAGAGAAAATTAATTGAAAACCAAGTCAAGTATTTTTGGAGATTTTACTACCAAAAATTGGAATAATACGAGATGCAAGGCAGGAGTGATGCGAAGGAGAGGAATACGAAGAGAATATGTTTAAGAATAAGAACCCCTAAGTGACTTCTAAATATTTGTTTAAGATCTAAATAAATTAAATTGATGAACGAGCTTGTAAATATGAGATGAAGAGGATTAGCAAATGAGACATCAGAGATGGGGAATGAAAATACGCTTCTATAATGCGACATAAAGAAATCTAAACAGAAAATTTGGACTTTCAAACTGAGATCAGGATTCAATTTTTGGACGAAATGATGGGACATCTGAAAATACTCACAAAAATTTAGAACTGGTATAAAAGGATATGAGAGAGGTTTTGCAATGGTAGTTAGCTTTGCAATAAAGAAAAACAACCGTTTTCTCGTGCCTCTGTAGACTACACCTGGAAGTCAATTGGAAAATATTCAACATTTTTACTTGTAACTGGCACCTACTATTGTTTCAAACAATTTTTGCTTCTAATTTATAGGATACTTGAGAGGGTGAAAGAAAAGACATCAAAGGTGATATATTTGAATTAAACGCTTACAAGCAACAGAACATCAAATCATGCGCAACATGAATTGTTTCTTCTCAGTCTACAATCGAACAAAAGAAATCGCTCACCAGAAATGGAATCAGAAGTAACATTTCGATAAAATATCCTAACAGCTTTGGAAGATTCATTGTCGTCAAAATGATGCTACAGACACTTATTGTGATAGTAAATATTTATCCAAGCTTCACTATCCCAAGGAGCAATAAAAAACCGAAACTAGGCGAGTCTAAGACTTGTATTGGACAACGATACAGATAGGCAGATTAGGATTTTTAGGTGAAAATTTCATAGGAAAAAAAGGAAGGGAATAGGTTCTAAAATAAGGTAAAAAAGGAACAAAAAGGTGCAGGTTCAAGAAATTCCATCTCTACCATTCTATTCATTGAGTTGCAAACAAGTATATCAAATCATCACTTTTCAGAGGAAGGATAAAGTAGGGAGCTGTTGTAATTGACATTAAATATATGTTATAAAAAATTCTGTTTGTATTAGGAGGAACAACGTGTTTATCGATGGGAAAAGATGGAGAACGATTTGCCTTACACTCAAATATTCTCTATGGTTGCAGATATGCTTTCAGTTGCGCGCTTTCTGAAAGTAAATAGGCTTACTAATCGCATGTTCATTGCAAGCTGTAACATTAATTGAAAGTTACTTAAATATTTGGTGAAACCACGTATGAGTGGAATGAAACTTTCACATCCTATCTCTTATAAAGAAAATGCACTCTAGAAAATTATTGAAAAACTACAATTAAGGGGGAAAATGGACAAGGTCCCCCGAAAAAAGGGAAAAAATGTCTCCTTTCTCATCTAGAGACAAAATTTCAGACACTGCTATCATCCCGAAGACTTAACCCTATTTTAATTTACTACAAGACAAAAGGTGCGCACCTGAAAATCCTAACCCTGGATATGTATTCCTCAAGAAGCAGAAAAGTATACTTGTCCGACTACGAGTAGAACGGAGACAGAAACGTCACGAAAGAAGGTGCAACTGCAGGAGTGTTCGTTGTCGTCGTCTTATCAGTGCAGTGTCGGCTGCGCTCTTATCACGCGTGCTGCACGCGCCACTGCTGTGCTGGACACGCGTGCCGAGGGGGAAGACGACACGTAGGGCAGGTGCGGAGAGAAAGATCCACCGAGGCAGGGAGGGCTCTTGTGCGACTGCAGCGGCAGCGATAAGGAACGTGTGCTGGAACTCACGAGGAAGAGAGAAGGTCGTAAGTGTGACGAGGTAGGTATTCGTATGCGATGCTGACGTAGCTGGTTTACTGCTAAGTCAATCATCGGCCATGATTTTCTGAAGACTCAGCGTGGACCATTATTTTCTTGCGATCTTCTAATCTGAAATAATTACCCGGAAGGATAAGTTCCGTGTTTGATACGTAAACTGCTTTTTCATGGACGGTTACGCAATGACAAAAAATCTCTCATCAACTATCGGTTTATTTAAGACACTGCGGCGAAGGATTTTCTAAAACCGAACTAAAAAGACTCCTTGTCTGAATGATAACACGTTACGTAAAATTATCTTGACGCAAACCTTGGTAATGAAAAAATTCACGAGTATTTTACGCGACAATACCACAACAAGGCGCTAATTCTAGTGATGTGAATAGCGAAAAAGAAAAATAACGATAAAGTTGAAGGACGAATGTAGGTGCGTGATAATGCGACTAGCTTTCCCCAACTGTGCGAAGCGAGTGCCGTACGCACCGACGAACGCACTGTGCCTCCTTCCCTTGCCTTCGCTTTGCGTAACGCATGTGGCGGAGTAACCGCGGAGGGTGGGTGACATTGGCAGCGGCAGCAGCCGCCGCCACAGCGCGCGGCGGGGACGAGAGCGGAGGGCAGGCGGGCGGGTAAGGCGCGCGAGTGAGCGAGCGAGCGGACCGACAGCCCTGACCTACTGACAGCCACCCGACGCGGCCTTGCGGCGGCTCAACAGCGATGCCTGCGCCCGACGCACAGCCGCAACACAATCCGTGCGCGCAGAAAGGATAATGCTTCGTGAAGTATTTTTCCTCATTGCTTCCTATATAGGATGTAAGCAGATAACAAATATATAGCATATTTAAATCTCACTTGAAATTGTAATATTAAATCTGTTTATTTACATNTCCTATATAGGATGTAAGCAGATAACAAATATATAGCATATTTAAATCTCACTTGAAATTGTAATATTAAATCTGTTTATTTACAGAAACAAACTTGTTTTAAATTAGAGTTCATTTGAGAGATTCACTTTTCATTTTTATTCGACTCTTTATATATTTCCGGTACGGCTTAGAATGTAGAGGCCCTCCTGTTCTCAAAGTTTTTTTCTTGTATTCTGGAATTGTATCCCAGTTACATAAATTATTCATTCTAAACTAGAATGAAATTATATATTATAGTACGACAACTGTATTTTAGTTCCTACTGGAAAGATTCCTACAAAACTCTTAGTGATCATTAGGTGAACAATAAAGTTTGTATCACAACTGTTCACAAACGTAGGAGTAGTAATGCAATGGTAAAGCGACAATGAATGAAGGATAAAGTTATTTATTAGAATTATTTCTATTCTACAATGAATAAAATTCTCCTAATTTCCTCTAATACAATTCACACTACGTGAAAAAAGTCAAAAGGCTATTTCTAAACCGTGGACAGAGCTCCCGAAAGATAACGGAGGAGGGTAAAACAATGTATGGGATTCCCCTAAATCACCACCACGTAACCTCTGAACATCGCAATCTGCCATACCAACAAGCACAAGGAATTATAGAGGACTTCATAACCTACGAGCAAAACCTGTTGCATATGATCACAAAATGACTTGCAACTTCTTGAATGACGAAAAGACAACACGAGAATCTCTTCAACTATACAAACATCACAGCGAACACTATCAATTAAACAGTCGTGCTGCGACGGTCGGGCAAAAAATCTCCTGGAACATTGAATAATTGTAATTAAACACATAAATGCACATTAACAGTTTATTTTTTTATATTTTTGTGGCATTAACAGTTTAGACCATTGAAATAAATTGCTATTTAACAACAATTTTATTTTACTAAAGCTTATTTGTTGTAGTAATGAAAACTCGTTAGATGTAATTTTAAGGTTTTTAATGCAATATACTTGTTGTTTAATTAAAACCACTCACAATGTGTTTTACGATGTTTATATAATTTCGAATTTCTTTTTAATTTTCCTGAAAGTAAAATTTGAAAATATTTTTGAAATATATCCAAGGATGTCCTGCCCAAAAAATTATCAAGATTCCTCGTTTAAAACCATAGTTGGCATTATTGACTGAACATATCGTGTCCGCGATCACTGGTAGGTTTGTTTAAGCCCCCCCTCTCCCTCCCCCCCAATCCGCATCCTTTCAGTATCAGTTTTCATTCCTCAATGCTGAGACCGTGCGGAGGCCTGAGTCGTCCGTGCCACAACGCATCCGGAAAGTGTGACGGCACGCGGAAGGCAAAATGGAGCAAAAAATTAATCATTAAAACTGATATCCGACGTATCTATTTATGTAAAGAAAGGAAATAGACGTTTCGACACTTCGAAGCCAGAGGAAAGTGCGTCTGACTCATACCGTAATTTCGTGATAGTTCCTTTAGGTTTCCTGTATACTGAAGCGTGTGTAGCG
This sequence comes from Laupala kohalensis, assembly GCA_002313205.1. NCBI lineage: Eukaryota > Metazoa > Arthropoda > Insecta > Orthoptera > Trigonidiidae > Laupala > Laupala kohalensis. The sequence continues at coordinate 487,183 of NNCF01125901.1, read as the reverse complement.
GATGCCAATCCAGTATGAAGTTCCATTTGAATTTACGACGAGCGATATGTGTTAGAACACTGAAGGCAAAAACCCTGAACATAAACGATACGAATCCGAGGAGAGACCTAACTTCTGTCGGGCATTTCCATCTTCACAGTTGTAACATCCTGAATCAGGAAATCAAAATTTCTGAGTGTACGAATCCCTTGTTTATTTATATCTCGGTACAAACATCTCTCCATTATCAAAATCCCAGACTCCTACTTTAGAGAAAAAAATTCACTTACTCAAGAAAGTAAATAAAATGTATTTTTTAACTAAATATATCTCTACGTATTAATTCAATGATATAGAGAGGGTACGAAATTATCAATTTCTTATCATTATCAAAGCTGAAACATGTAAGAAAATAAATATTGTGATTCAGAATAAACATAAGTTAAAGCAAAAAAATAATAATATTCAGACAGTAGTCATAGTCGTATGAAACATAAATAAACACAGTGACGGAGGGCGAGAATGAAGATAAAAACAAATCTTGAATACATAAGAAGAATATTATCAGTATCAGCTGCGTCCTTGGGAAGCACGTCAGAGTCAAAATGTGGTGGCGGCGCGGTCATTAGACCAGGAAGAAGGTGGCTGTGCTCGCAGTGGCTGGGCGCAGAAATAACCGATCGACGCACCCGCGAGTACAAACACTTCCCTCCTCCGCCCGCGCTGAGGACCACAACCCCTTCTCACGGTCTCTTCCGCTCGGTGGCGGCGGCGGGGGCGGTGACGTCATCGCTTCGCAAGCCAGCCGTTTTCCGCGTTGTGCCCGCCGCTCCTGGGGACGAAGGCCTTTCGGACAAGGGCGTTGGCCCGGGCAACCCGTTGGGGAAGGACGCGCTCCGCAAGGAGCTCACCAACACTCCGATACTTGACCCTGTTATATTGTACAAATAAATAGGTTACGAATTGTACAAATACTTAGCATTCGTAATATTGAATACAAAATCGTATTTGCATGTCTTCCACGACAACCAAAAGGCTATTTACGGTCTGTGTTGAAATAATTGAAGAAAAAGAAAGATAAATAGGCGATATTAATTACCTCGATAATTGTTACAGTTCAATTTAATTAACTCGGGTTATACCTCAGTATTGTTAGGAAATAATAAGTGTCGAACGTATTATATTTCCAAAAACTAAAAGAATGGAAATAATGGCAATAAATTATTATTATTAATGTGGGAAAAACGAAACTATGAGGTATTATTTTCTTTGTAATGAAAGTATTTTTCTTTACAGAAATTCGTTTTCTGTGCACCGGAACGTACCTACATCGGGTAGAAATCGAGGATATCCTTCAACTAAATATTTTAAAGATACGATGAAGTTAGTTACAGCAATTGTTAAATTATTTACCTCAAAATACCAGGAGAAGATTGTTATTTATAAAATGGAAAGAAGATAGCAGCGCTCATAAGTGCATGCCACACACACACACAACTAGTGTCTTCTACAACTCCATTTAATGCGTCATCCTAATAAGAATACATTCGACTACTTAACAAGTGATATATAAATACTCTCAGTACGTATCAGACATTCATGAGCGTAATAACATATCATGCTGCTGTTCAATCAATGTTTTCACAATTGACAGCTGTGTAAATCACAATTACAGCATTTAATTATGAGAATAGTAATTATAAAAAATGATTCTACTCCCTTGTGGCCAACTTAATGATGTAACCAGGAGGGAATGAAAGGGGTGAAGTCAGGGAATTCCCCCGTGTGACTTTTCCCCTCTTCTACATCTTATGTTTATTCCTAACCAGGGAATAAAAATATTCCACTTCTCATGATTATAACCAATGATTGTTAAAATTAAGCATTTATTTTAACTAATGTGCCAACTATGTTTCATTATTACATCAGTATATCGGAATGTGAAGTAGTGCATCAAAATTAAATTCAAAATTACAAAGAAATGTGAGGTCTTACATAATGACATTTTCTTGACGAAGACAAGCTTCATAAGTCGCCCCCACCTCGACATTTTCTTTAATTCGACCACAAATAAGCCGCAGCGAATGCCCAAATACGTCTGGAGGCATATAATGGCGCCAATCAGAAGACACGATACGAGCGGCAGCATGTAGCAGCGAGCGAGGTACTTGACCGACCGCGTCACGCCGCCGCGCTCACGTGGGCCTCCCGCAGAGCGAACGAGAGGGATGGAGTGGGGGGAAAAACTCCTACGACACAAGTGCGACGTGTATTGCACAGGCGCAGTGATATCCTCTAGTTATATCAGTGTTAAAAGGCCCAATTAGGAGATGAATATGACCACTCCCATCAGTCGTAGGAATAACATTTGCGAGGGATATTTAAAAATAAACATGAGATAAATTCGGTGTTAGCATTAATAGGGTTATTGGAATCTTTCAGATATAAATATGGCCAACGGTAATGCTTTTTTGTATACGGAATTGATTTTATTTGTGAACATGGTTCAGGTCAAGAGGCCGTCTCTTTATCCGTTGTATCTAAATATAATGAACACTAAAATTAGTATACAACGTTACATAGTAACATATAATATACTACTTAAAATTATAATATTGTTTTCTCTCTAGTCATTGTTTATATTAATTATTTTAACGAGGGTAAGCTTCACCAAAAGCATCGAGACATTAAAAACCACGTGATAAATCAATAGGAAATGGAGAGTTATGTGAGAGGACGGATATGGTAAAGGCGGAAATAGGCATCCTGTAGACGCCAGCAGGTTACTAGAAACAGGGTGGAGCGCTTTAGACGAAGACGTCCGTCCGTCCGTTCGCAGTCCGCGCCAGGCGACGCACGGCAGAACACGCGTGGGCGAACAGCGGGGCAGTTTCCGGGCTGTGAGTCAGTGGGACCCGGGTTGAGTGGCCTCACATCAGCGAAGACGACTCCCAACTCGCGGTGTGGGGACGGGGGAGGGGGGGTGCTGGTGCAGAGCGTCGTCGCGGCGCGAAGGCGTCGATGACAGGCACGGAACGCACGCTCGCGCGTCGACGTCTGTTTATTTGGGTGTCCGGCGCTCGCGGCAACCAACGCAGCCGTCGCCTCCTGCATTTGCTATGCGGGTGCTTCGTATCTTACACGCCGCTTCCGGGTGTCATCTTCGCGGGAGTTTGGCAGTCATGACGTCACTACCAGCACCGACTCTTAAACACGCTTCCGATCAGAATTCCTCAGTCATTTCCTCAATCTTCATTCAAGTTACATTTCATTGGCATAATAACAACTGAAAATAAAATTTGTTAAATATTTCGTAGATATCACAACAACGTAGCTAACAATTTTTGGGACGCCTGTCCTGGGGCGCATAATTGTTATATTCACCACAATCTTTGATCGGAATTAATTCTTGCTTGTTTCCGGAGAGTAAACTAATCCACGTGATTATAACTTTTATGACAATAAATTATTTATTTATTTATTCATTAATTTTCCCTAATTAACCATGTCTGATATTAACTCTCTCTCCTTCGACGTAACTAATTAATTCAACGCAATACATTGAAAATGCAGTAAAATAGTTCATAACATAATATAATTTAAAAATAAATATAATTTTTATTTCACCAATAACCGAACTCGCTTGGGAAAGAGAGAATTAAGAATCAAACAGATCATTGCATTTATTTCTAGTTATTGATTCCCGACATGAATATATGTTGTCTTCCCTTCCTTGGGTTATTCGATGATGATTTAGTCTCTTGAATTTCAAAGTGGTGGGTATTACTTGTATAGAAGACGAAAAATGCCACTGAATAATGATAAATCAAAATGAGACGAGGAACAAAAGTTAAACATTTCTGTAGCAAGGCTGAACTTGTACTACTAATTCCCATTTATATTGAAGAGTTTATAAGTCTGGTCCTCTTTAGGAATGTATGAAGAAATACTATTTGCCAAGTTAAAAATATTCGTTAAACTCAGAAGTTTAGATCAATTCTGTCGCCCACCACCGATGGATTGTGGGAGAGGGAGCTTGAGAAGGATGGTTTTGTTCTTCCTAGTTTATGAGTAGTTTTGCACTGAGTACACTTAACTGTGTAGTAATTCGTCTTGATGACCAGAAAATGTCTAGAGAACAAAGAAATGATACACGGAACGATGTTACACTGCTCAGAAAATATAATGGCTGAGGTCACAGATCGGCCAGTCTTCCATGAAATATGATCTACACGACCTGAGCCGTTAGCGTACACTCGGAAACATGGAAGAGGACCGTTGAAGCATGCCAAACCAACGGGACTACGATTAAAGGAACCAAATTATCCATGGGGAATAAAAAGCGTGAACGTCTTAGAGAGCCGTCGAATTTGTTCCACTTTTACGGAGGAACGATAGACTACACATCAGAAATAAAGGAAGAGCTGTTTACGTTGCAATTTAGAAATATTTCATCCTAGTAGAATACCTACATGTTTTTAAGTCGGTGATACATGAGGGAATGACCTTCAGAACTATGCTGAAGACTTATCTCTAGGATAGAGATACAGACCAAAATTGATATCGTCATACTTTTATCTGCTCTAACAACAGGATCTTGATTCACAAGAACAACAGTTTGAATCAACATACACGAGAACGATACGACACAATCATGACATTTTAATCCAAGTCACCGTCTCGGAACAAGCATCAGGGTTCGTATGCAACAGTGTCTAATTTTGGTAAAACGGAGATGTTTTCAAAACAGAATCCTATTTACTCAGTATCACTCAGCCCCTCCGGTGGCTAAGGGGTTAGCATGCTTGTTCACCACCAAGTGACTTCGGGTTCAGTTCCCGGTTGGGCCAGAAAAAAATAGTAGCTTTTCACATTAACGTCTCAGTTTATATAGCTGTGACTATTGAAAAGCGAACTCTCCTTCTTCAATCCACCTCCTCCTACACCTAGTATCACTAACTCCTACTATTACTAACTACTCCAACTAACACCCCCACTTGGGCCAAACCCAGCTTACCTCCTAACGCCACATGTAGATAAGCTTCAATAGCACGCTAAATTTCCCATTCACAAATACTACAATGACACACAGAATAAGTTTTGATGTGAGACCAAATTCTGAGGAAGGAAAGAATTTCTCCAAACCTTTGGATATTACACCCCAATCTTATAGTTAGAATATTATACAGTTGTTATCCTAGGATTTTCACATCCATAGTTTTTTTTCTCAGTGAATCACCTCCAATGAACAAAGATGTGCATGGTGAGATAATGTGATTGCCCAATGACTTCACAACGAATGTGACAAACGTGACGCGCAGACGCCGCTATGGCGCCGCCCGACCGCCTCTCCGTCGAACTGGACCGGAAACTGCTCAAGCTGTGAAGTACCTCCTGCTCCACCGGCGCCAATTCTTGCCTCCCCTCCTTCGCATTATCCTCACATCACAGCGCGCGCGCCGAAGCGTGAGGTGACGGCGCGCGGCTACACAATGACGAAGGAATTCTCTCCCCTCTCCAGAAATACCTGGCGACATTGTAGACTTCGGCAAAAACGAATGAAATCAAAAAACGCGCCAGTTCGCGTAACAGGATTTTGGCGCTAAATTGACCTTATGAAAGGGACAAGAATCTTGCTTTTGAAACGTAAGCGATAATGGAAGCAACGGTATGAATCGGAGTGGGGAGGGATGGGGTACAGCAAGATGTAGGAACCAAGAACGTTAATTTGTGGATACACATCTTCGTATCGGAATCTAAGGTTTACGTACTTCCATCGCGATTAAATCGGAAGAATTTCAAGTACTAATTCTGTGTGTGATAATAACTATTGCCAAAGAGGAGGATTTTCGAACAGAGGTGACAAGATGACAGGTGAAACCTCAAGAGACTTATTACTTCCAAGACAGTTATTTTTGTCACGTAATAAGCGTCATGATTTCTAAATATTCGAATTTAATGCCCCACTTCAATTTTTTTCTGTATCATAATGAGATAATGCAAAAATTAATTACTCGATACAAACGAGATGGAAATTTGACTGAAATTGACACTTCTTAACATTGCCTTTGCAGAAGGGTAAAATTTACTCAAATTATCATTAAGTTATCAAGTAAGATGATATACTTTCTTTTCATTCGTTTATTTCATCTCTATCGACTCTGTTCCTGAAAGATGCTACCAGTGTTTTACATCCTCATCAATCTTATTATTACTATTCACACATTCTTCTCGGTAACGTAAAATGTTGTAATTAATTACTTCTACTATTCATTCCTGATGCTTCATAGCATCTCGTATTGTTCCCATGATTCTTCAAGGTTTCACATTAAATGTTTCTCCCAATCCATTGGCTCCTGTCCTACAAATCTTATAGATCATTCTGTACGAGCCACTGTGTGAAGAGTCCACGTTCCGAGCCATATAAGTCACAGTCGAAAATGTGATCCGGAGTCTTGTTCCCTTCTCCACTGGAACATACTTCCATCTCTCTTCCTCATTCTCTTCAGATAAAGATTAAAATTTCCATGACCGGTGACAAATTGTATAAAATATTTATTTATTTGGTACGAACCATTTTCCATCTAAAATAGTGATGCAGGATTTTCACGGCTATCTTCATCAACATTTAAAAATTGTTTCGGGGTAATTTTTAAACGTTGAACGTTTTCTATTTGTATACGCGAAATTTACATTCGATTTAATTTAATTACAAATGAAATTATATCGTGATTACTATCTTGAATCCATGACGTCTGATCCGGTGCGATGACAGCCCCAAGCGCCCAGCCTGCCCGCCGTGGTCGGTCGGTCGCCGCTGCCGCCGTCGCTCTGCCGGCCGAGAGAGGTCGCGGACGCCCGCGAGGTCTTTCACCCCACGCCCATCACCCCGAACGTCTGCCTGCCCGCCCGCTTGGATCTGCTCGCTGTTCGCTACGCTTTGGCGCGTGGATCGCAGCGGCAGAGCGAGCGAGCGAGTGAGTGAGTGAGTGAGAGGGCCATTTGCGTGCACAAAGGCACGAATCACCTACACTACACTCTAGTAGTCGCCTCTTATGATGGCATTTGGCTTCGAGAGCGCAGTATATCACTATAAGAATAGGTATCATCAGTGGCGGATCTAGACCGCAATCGAGGGGGGGTGGGGTAAATTTTATACATATTATTGTTGTAAATATTATTATAAATATTATAGCGATTTTGTATCTTAATATAATACAAAATTAGATAATTAACAATTCATTAAATAGTGACAAAATTTATTAATCGTTTAAAATAGCAAATACATAATNAAAATTATCAATTACGCTGGTATATAAAGGAAAAAATAAATATCCCTAGCTTGTTCGCAACGAATAATCAAATTTACTGAAAACTATACTTGATACCAGAGCACTATAAGAATAGGTTGTCTCGTTCCGCCATTTCGGTTCCAAACTCAACGCGTGCATGTTGCGAGTTCCATGAAAAAGCACCGATAACAACAATAGTTCGTTCGAATTTTGGTTTTAGAACAAGGGAGCAGTTTTTGTACGAAATCTTGAGGTAATTACGAATGTTTTCCGCAACTGAAATAGGCTTAAAAAGAAATTTAATGACTGTGAATACATGCTCATAGATATTATGGGATACCCAAATTTCATATTACCCAAGTGAATCGTGCACACACTTTTCTTGAATATGTGAATCGAATACAAGCATCGCATATATATTCGTCGTGCTTTCAAAATTTGTTTATTACATTGACATTTTTGTGAAGAAAATTATCTGCTTAATTTGGTCTGTTTAATTTATGAATTATACATGCAGACGCAATTATATCCTTTATATCAAACCAAGTATTCATCATATTTTTCCGTCGCTCTAACATATTTATTGTATACAATATTTTCAATAAAAAATAGTCTACTTAGAAGGGTTACATATGGTGTTTATATGTATATCTGTCAACTACTATGAACGTCTAGAAGGGAAGCAAAATGACGGCATGAGAATACTCAATACTCATTCTTATAGTGCCTTGGTGCCCAGAAAAACACGCGATCGTGATCAGCTACTAGCGTCATTTCTCTCCTCGGCTCAGACGACGATTGAATAATTTCTTAGGCAATTTGCTTTCCACGGTGATACAATGATCAACTGTTATGGTTCAACGGTGCCTTCGCATGTTTGAAACACATGGGAAGATCAAGTTTAGTTCACGCAAGTGAGAGATTAATTTTTCCGAGTGAACAACTATTTCAACTAAGAATCGGAAGCGGACTAGTCGTTCCTAGACGTTACTAAAACGCAAGAGCTGACAGCCAAGGCGTCGTGAAAACTGTTGCTAGGGATAAGAAATTTGTCAGCATCTTTGTCCTCGTCTGCGCGGTCCGATGCCATTAACGGTTGTGGCGATAATAGATGAAGGCGTTCCTCAGGAGTTTTATACGAAATAAATTTGTATTGTTTGATTTATATGAAATTTAAAAAAATACGAAAACTCGGTAAATTAGACTTCATACTTTTTCAGTAACTTTGTAATTCTACACACACAATGACAACTAAACACTATTGAAAATCGCATCATTTTCCTTGTGTTATAAGCAACTTCAAACTTTGATATGTTTACAATACCAGTGCCAGAGGTTGCACATTCCGTCAGTTTCACACATTCTAAAATTAATTCATGAAGGCCCGTTTTTTTATAGAACTTCCAATCACTTCCGAAGTATCTCTCCAGAAATACACCAAAACCGTGTGTTGCAATAAGACGAAGTAATAATGAACACTAAAACATGAAAGCTAAACGCGACTCAGCAAGGATCCTCGCGAAATGATAAATTGAGCGAGAAACGTTTTTAGTTCGGAGTGTATTCCGCAAAGCAGGAGAGTATGCGGAAGGGAAAGCTACTGATCGTCTTCTCTTATCTCTGACCGGATTTGATCACAGTTCATGCGGCGAAGGTGAAAGCATTTTGGTCCATTCCACTCTACGTAATTTCATTGGATTAACGCCTTATGAGAGAGATCGCTCCTCCTCTTCCTCTATCTTAATACAGCGATCGGAAAAATGGAATTAGTGCTAGTCTACTATTTTCTCCGAGCAAGATTCGGACTTATTTCCGGACCGGTTAGATTATTTTCTTCGAATGCTGTCGTACATTTGCAGAAAGTAAAGTGAATCCCTCCCCACTCTTCTTTCTCATCCAATTCATTTCGGGACAAACCGAAATCTTCATTATGAACTGTTTTGTTGAAAATTGATGAAAGTCGATTAATTATGTGGAGTTAGGATTGTAACTGTTGTAGCGTCACAGAAAGTAAATTAATATATAACCTATTTTCCTCATTTTGAAATTCTTTGTTTTCTGTACCTTTGCGGTTTGCTATATCTTCACACCGATCCACTGGTTTACTTAAACCCGGCAACCTAAAGACAATATTTCTCATCACTCGAAGACATGTCATGTTTCTTTTAAGATACTTGTACACAAAGTAAATAATAGTAATAATAATAAATTTATTGTCAAAACAGTTACAAACTGCGTATGATCACGAGGATGAATATATGGTTATTAACATTAAAAAAATTTACAGCGAGATTGTATACAAAAAATTTACATCTTACATGATAACATCATGTTATATACATATTTTTGCTTCACGTCCATGAGACTTTGACACTGTGAGATTGGTCCTCTGCTCTAATACTGCTTAACACTCACTCATTGCATGCGCAATATCTTGAAACAGGATAACTCGGGGTTACGAGAACAACTATCCCATTATCATCAGATGCTTAACCTCGCCTCTTATAACATTTCACTGACGTATCCATTACGTATTAAGGTGCTGTCGAACTAACATGTCATCCGAAACGACACAAATTATACGTGTTAGGGAAATTACGATATGTCGAATGAAAATCCGAAATCCTCACTTCATGATAACCAGCATTAACATTTTCGAATACAGTTTCTATTGTGACTACATCTTTCAAGACGCTATTACAGAAAACCTCGCTCTAACATCATCGCTCTTGGGTCACAGGGATCTTCTCATACCTTCGAAAAGACGTAAAATAATGGTCCTCTGATTTTAATTTTTTCTCGCTTTATTACCTCCCCGCAACTGCAACCAATAGCTACAACTACATGCGAGTAGGAGCACGGCGCGCATTATTCCTAATAAATCCATCGAGGAAGCAATAAAGAATCGATAGAGGATGCGCGGGCGAACGAGTTTAACAAGTCGCCGCTACCGTTTGCAACACGGTCGGCCACACCTACGTCATCTCTTCGCCAATTTTCATATCCCATCTCCACGAATTCCTTTCCTTCCCTTCCTTCCAGTGTACCTTTTCTTGACTTCGTCGATTTCAACGTCTGATGTCTCCTGTGCCGCCGGAGATTTCCTCTTTGCTGAGACTCCCCCATCTTCTGCGACCACTTTCTCTGCAGCCTCCGTGGAAGCTCGTCGCTAGTGCGGGTTCCGGGTTCGAATCTCTTATGATGCCACCTTCGCTTCCTGATGACCTACAGCACGCGATTTCCTACAACATAGCCTTCGTTCCATGGCGCAACGTCTATCATAAAATTACTTCCATTCCATTAATTATTCGTAAGCACCAATTAGCTGAACGTCTTAATGCAAGTGATATCTGGCGACAGCATATTTTTGTCGAATTGAAAAATTAAAGATTAGCCTACGCTGTATCATATTTATTTTCAACTTTTCTTCCAAAAAGTTTTCCTTGCTCTTGCTTCGCAGATTAAGATGCTTTAAATGGAATTGTGAAATTTCATGAACACGTAGAAATCTCTTAAATTGCGGTGAACCTCACCGCCAGGTAACATATTAATTATGTTATGTTGAATGAAAATGGGAGACGGGACCGAAACTCGAACTCGGGACCTTGAGCTTAACACGTTCATGCGCTTACCAACTGCGCCACCGCGTTCGCCTCCCGGCCCAGTCATGAAGTTATTATAGCAATGTAAATGGAATGCCACACAACACTGTTTTCCTTGAAAAATTATTTCTTGGTATACTATCTCGTACCCACCTTAAAGTACTATAATCAACCCTCGTATACCCAATTTGGGCAATACAGTAACTTAATATCATTATATCGGAGCGGTTATCTCTAAAATTCCAACATGATTTTTCGTTTCAAAATTGAATCTCATTGACTCTTTGACGAGCTGAAGGAGATTCTTCACGTAGACTCCATTCTCGGTCTCCGCCGTCGTTCTTGACAATTCGAGAAACAAGTGAATAAGTATTAACTTTTGGAAAATATCCTTCCGCTGACTACCACCCCTCCTTTCTATATTCCAATAATAGTTCGTGAAGTTATATAAATAGGCCATGCATTTGTAAAAATGTTGCTCGTAAAACACAAATAATAAATCGTAGTATAAAGTATTATAAATATATTTAATGTATAGAAATCTCTTAGATTGCGGTGAACCTCACCGTCAGGTAACATAATTAATATTTAATGTAGTCTTAATTATTCCATAAGATTCACTAACACGGTCTCAAAGGTCGTTATACTGATTGTTCATCAGCAGTATAATGATAGACGAAAACAATATAATGTCTCTTAGTATTAAATATAGCAAATATTTATGTTACGTCATAGGAAATATTTTACCAGAGTGTGAGGTTTTGTTTGTTTTGAAAGGAGAGTGAAGGGATAGGAAGGTATTGCCATCTTCACAATAGCATCGCTCCATCAGTTTCTATGTGCTTTTTATAGAGCGTAAAAAAGAAATTCCTACGGTGTCACTAGTGATGCCAACTGTAAGCAAATGAAAATATGAACTAAAAGTGTCGCCAACTGCTCTAGAAAATGTTACTTTATTTAAGTTACCAACAGCGGTTGTCAAAAAAGATGATGAGCGTGTATGGTGTAAACATGATCTAGCAATTAAGAAAAATTGATATCGGCGAGGCAAATGAGTCTAATTCACTTTGAATTTCTTCACTTGCATTCAAATGGGCAAAGGGGGAAGCTAGTACCTACCAAGAGCGGGCACCCGCGGCCGCTTTCGTCGCACCCACACCTCCCGTACGTCCTCAAGGGCCATGTTCCAGTGTTTATCGAAGGCTACGATGAAGGCTTCCACGTAGCCACGCACTCCGCTCATGTGGCGCGTGTATACCTGCGACACATACATCAAGTACACCAATTACATCACTCTCCTATAACATGGGACAATAATTTTATTATTTATTTCATGCCTCAAGTTGAGGTTCAGGTCATGACGCCTGCTCTTCCACTTAACCGTGACTTGGGAAGGAGAGATGTTGGGTTATCGGGGAAGATGGGGTACCGAACCGACATTAGTCTGGATTAGATGAGGGAAATCCCAATTGAAAACCCCTCCTGGTTCCACCGAGCAGTGTCAGAACCAAAGCTCCGTCGCTCAGTGGTTCGGTGGAGGCGAAACCGTTACAACTAGATCTCAGCTGTCGGTAAATACGGCAATATTTCGCAAAAATAATTCAGTTTGGTACTTCAAATCGTGAGGCGACCCATGGCGTAGTGGATAGCGCATTTTACCTCAAAAGACGCCGGGTCAAACCCCGGTTGATCCAAGAACAATTTGCACTGGTGGACAAAACCAAATTCACGGAATGTTCTCTCGGGGCACCTCCGGTTTCCCTACGTTTCATTCCTCCACAACTAATCGCCAAGTCCTGGGAAGTTCAATTTTAGGACCATTGTTTCGACGAGATGACACAGCAGTTGCATTAGAAAGTAAGCACCTCCTTTTCGCAAACATCACGGTTCGCTGACCGAGCAGCCAATCTAAGGCGCAAAGAGGGGACGACACAAACATCCACTAGAATGAATCCAAAATGAGACCAATTTCCTCAACTATTAATTATAAAGCTAGCAGAAATCTGTGTAGAGTGTGTGATTCAATTAAATATGTCAGCACAAGATTTGTTTACACTAATTAATTTAAGTATATTATTCAAAACGTGAAAATGTTGAACAAATAATATTTGTCTCCTACGTGGAACAACGTTTGCTATTCACGCGATTTTATTTTAAATTTCCATCTTCCTTCCCACTTAAAAGAAATTAACAACAGTCTTGTTTTATTTACCACCCAGAATCTCTAACTCAGATAATCCGAGCAGTCTAAAATTCTGCAATTCAAATATCAACAACTGAGCGAAGTTAATAATTTTACTTTAAATATCTTAACTATTTTATTTTCTCGAGTTTTTGTAATTCTTTAAGTGTGTTTAAGTAATTTCTTTAGTGTAGTGTTGTTAATATTTTGTTTCCGGTGTGCTTCGAAAAACTTCACATCAGTTGAACGAGTCAAACGAACTTTACAAACTCGCATTTCCTTGCGAGTTTTTAGTGTTATTCCAAGGTGTGATAAAGTGTAGGACAACATCATTTATATTGTTCTGGAAACAAAAATGTAAAGCATTAACAATTTGTTTTAAGTATTTCTTTCAAATTTCAGTGAATATCAAAATCTCATGTCGTAGTACTCGTTGAAATAGTTGCCTAAATTCGTCTCCCTAACTTCAGTAAGATAAAAATTTTCTATAGTTTTAACTAAAATTCTTATTTCATTGTAATAATTCATTATCTCTCTAGAAACACACGATTTATTAGTAGTTGTCGACTTTCTCGTTTCGCATCTGATTTTGTTCCAAGTTCTTAACCAAGTCACAACAATGGTCACGATCGCATTCCTTAACTCATAAATGGATCTCCAGAAGGTGTACGAACACTGAGTGGAATATATCGATACTCATATCAGTGCTCTGGAGGAGGTCAATAAAAACACTAGCGGCGCTTGGACAACAGTTAGAGATTTTCGCCGACCTTCCAACTGCTGTCACCAGGTTTCATAAAAAACACATGCACCACCCCTTCTCTCGACACTCAATAGGTTTAGCGTGTTAGAGAACGTGTCCCTTCCCCCCCCACCCCACCACCACCCAACTTTTTCACCCCATCCTATTCCGCACCGAAACACGTTAACCCTCCTCCCTGAAAACCCCGCACTGGTCAGCACGTGTCCAAAAACACGTAAAATGTGCTGCCCAACACAGTAAAAGACAATTTGTTTTAAGTATTTCTTTTCAATTGACGCAAAAATCTAGCGTTTTAATTTTAGCTGATTCCCATGGCCGCCAAATCTCATTATGCGTGGAATTGTTTACAGCCATTTCTCTGTATCCGATTTCTTTAAGAAAAACGCTCGTTTGGCTGAAGTTATCAGAGAACTGGACACCGACACGGAAAAACTCACAGAGCGGGACACAGTAATTATTATTGGTAGGCAAAACGATTGAAATTTGGGTGGTCAATTCAACCCTAGTGAACATATGCAAAAACTCAAACAGGGCTCCCAACGCACTAACATCATACTTTGTAGCCTGCCTCTACGCTACAACATGCCACACTTGAACAACGAAATTACCAAAGCAAACATCGCTCGAAGACAACATCTGGCACACACAAACATCACATTTGTTGATCTGCAATCCCACCTTTCTGCCAAGGACTTTACCCGGCAAGGTCTTCATCTGAGACCGTCTAGAAAAAAAAGGCTTCGCTTCTCTCTTAGCTGCATACCTTACCTCACATCCACCTAAACCAGATCCACCCCTATTGCTACCTCGTCACTTTCTCCATCTCTTCCCACTCCCATCTCTTCTCCTGTCCTTGATCCGTCTCCGCCCCTTATTTCATCTCTCCCGTCCAAATCTGTTTCACCGGTCCCAACCCCGACTCCTTCCGCCCCCAAACAAGGTTATAACTTGCGGTCGCGAGTTCGATGAGTCGCTTGAAGATGACAATTAATTATAAATTCTCCTCAACCATCTGTATTCAATTGCATCCCTCGAGAAAATAAAATAAATATATTACATCATAATGTTCAGTCGCTTTCCAACCAAGTAATAGATATAGAAATTCATTTACTAGACTATCCAATTAATTTGCATTGGCTCTGATAATGACATTAAAAATAGTTTTATTCCAAATTATTCTTTACTTATTTTTTACTGTCGACAAAATTTCAAAGGTAATCATCCTCACGGCGGTACATATATCTACAACAGAAATGACATTTATCCTCCCCACTGTTAAGTTACGAGAAATTCTGCTCATGGCATTTTCGAACTCTCGGCAGTTAATTTGACCAATAAAGGTATTGTAGTTTTGTGTATTTACTGACCTCCTCAATCAGATCCTGAAATATTTTTTCTGAATTTCGAAATCGTATTAAAACATCTAAAACAGAAATATACGAAATATATTGTTATATATGACAAATTCAATATCGATATCCTCAGTGAATCGGATTCCGCGCACAATCCCGAGAATCGATTAAATAANTCAGTGATGCGGATTACGCGCACAATCCCGAGAATCGATTAAATAATCTAATCAGTTCCTTCAATCTTGTTACTTCGATAATCGACCCCACTCGCCTCTCTGGTTCATCTCAAACATTGCTGGACCAGATAATTGTCAACAATAGACTCATGTATACTTCTGAAGTAATCAAAGCGGTGTATAGCGATCACTTTGCCCAAATATTAACTAACGAAAGTAAATTAAAACCACGAAATATCCTCTACAAGATTACTAGACAGTTTAACGAAAAAAAAATTAACAATTTTTAAATTAGATATTTTAAAAATTAATATATCAGGAAACNTTTAACGAAAAAAAAATTAACAATTTTTAAATTAGATATTTTAAAAATTAATATATCAGGAAACGTGGGATGACGTGTATAAATGTGCAAGCACCAATGATAAATTCAATGTATTTTTTCAATAGTCTTGCAGTATTATAACTCTTATAAAACGCAAGTTAGTTAAAGTAAACAATCACATTCGACTCAAGGGATTAGAATTTCTTCCAAGAACAAACGTCATTTATATTATCTTCCGAAACTCAATAACCAATTACCCCGGTTTTTAATGGTTATTTCCGAACATATAAAGAAATGGAAAATGACCGACAGATAACAGAATTGAACAACCGGACTAAAACCATGTGAAATATTATAAAAAAATTACACATCCCCTTCAGAAAATTGCCTAGAAAACATTTCCCTTCTAGACGATGGCAAAATTGTACCAAATCCAAAGGACACTGCAAATTTCTTTAATTCTTATTTCTAAAAAAAAAAAAAAAAAAAATCGAAATCAGTAAATCAAAATCAATGTCCACCAAGTACATCCACACACGTACCGCATTCTATGTTTACTACCAACTCTAGTGAAGTTCTTTAAAAAAATAAGTATTCAGAAGGAATGATATACCTTAATTTATAGTAAATTCTTCTACTCATATTTTCAATAGCTCCTTTTCAGAAGGTGTGTATCCTGACGTATTTAAGAAAGCTAATATGAAACCATACCATATGAAAGGAAATAAACGTGATGTTGGAAACTATCGACCCATATCACTATTGCCAACTTTCTCAAAAATCCTGGAAAAACTTTTCTTTAAGAGATTTTTAAACTTCTTATCGCATAGTAATAATCTCTCAAACGTTAAGCACGGTTTCAGGAAATCCTTTTCAACTAACATAACTATATTTTCTTTTGTAAATGATGTAGCCAACTGTCTTGACTGTGGAGATAATCCACAAGGTATTTTTCATTCTTTTTCGAAAGCATTCGATGTAATCGATCACGAAATTCTTCTCTCAAAACTGCACTCATACGGCATTCATGAATTGCCACATCAATGGCTAACTTCCTACTTGAAAGATAGGTATCAGCAAGTTGAAATTTCACATGTTGAAAATAAAGTATGTCAATATTACCTCTTAGCCACTTACTTGCGGAGTTCCTCAAGGTACAATTTTAGGTCCTATCCTCTTTTTGTTGTACGTAAATGATATGTCATCCACCGCGCCTGATTGCAAAATGGTTATCTATGCTGATTACACAAATCTACTACGTAAACATGTCAATGCGCAAAAANCAAGGTACAATTTTAGGTCCTATCCTCTTTTTGTTGTACGTAAATGATATGTCATCCACCGCGCCTGATTGCAAAATGGTTATCTATGATTACACAAATCTACTACATAAACATGTCAATGCGCAAAATGTTCTATCTAACCTCTCGTCTTGGTTTTATTAAAATCGTCTCATCGTTAATGCTGATTAAAGAGTATCCATGTCATCTCGCAATAGTGTAACGAAATCTCTTTCTCCTACATCCCTTTAGCTAAACGGAAACGAAATAGAATCAGTCAAGATTACAAAACATTTACGACTTCATATTCAGGACAACCTCAAGTTGAATTACCATATTGATAATATGAATTCCAAACTAAGCAAAATAAGCTATGCATTCCTAATTTTAGCCAACATTGTTAGTCAACACGTTTCTCGCAGCGTGTATTTTGTAGATGTATATTCTCATTTACGGTACGGCGTTATCTTGTGGTGCCAATCCGCTCAGAGCGTTCAAACTTTTAGAATTCAAAAGAGAATAATTCGGTTTATATGTAAATCTCACCCCCGAAATTTATGTACACCTTTATTTAGAGAATTAAATATTCTCCCTCTCCCTTGTATAAACATTTATGAAGTAGTCGTGTTTGTTAAGACAGAACTAAATATCACACCTGATTTAGAAGAAATAGTCTAGTTCACGAACACAACACTCATAATAAGGCTAATATTCGTCGTTCTGGCGTGTCAACAACTCTTTTTCAAAGAGGCCCTTATCATCCAGGAATAATTTTGTATAATTCCCTTCCCAAAAATCTAAAAGATATAAATAAATTTTATCTCTTTAAATCCGCAGTTAAAAACTTTTTAATGAGCTGTTGTTTCTATAATGTGAAATAATTTACAGATTTTAATAAAAGAAGTTAATGAAAGATTCAATTTCTTTACGAATATTCGTTTTCCACATGACTTCGGATGATGTAAGTGATGTTAATATCTCTTATACTTTATCACGCCATTGTTATTGTACTCTAGATACTGATTAAATTTCTTTTTCATGCATGTTGATTTTGTTCCCTTTGTTTATTAATAGTTCATTTCTAACTGTACGCAACCTTGGCACGGTTGTGTATAGTAGGAGACTTCATTTGTATACTGATGTTCATGATATAAACGGACAAACTGCCATTAAGTATCCTTTTTGTTTCTTCTCCTTACCATATTTTTTTTTTCGTGTATTCGTAAGAAAGAATTTGTGAACAAGTCGCAACGACTTTCAAAATAGATCGACATTCTCATTTTCGCTTCATCGTGACTGGAGACTTGAACGAAATGAAGACATGTAATTCTCACTTCTAGTGTTTTTCTGATGAATGTGCGATTCGGAAAAATGTCGAATTCCATTACATTTGCATGTAGAATGAGTGAGGATGTTTACATTTTACTCATCGCCAGCATTTCAAATTCCAAATTAAAATGAGCTGTATTGTGTTCAAACAGTGAAATAAATAATTCTTCTGAAGAAAAAAGACTGAATAATGCATAAAACATGACGGCTGACTAGGCAGACCTACTAATTATTAACATAAACTTAAAACAATTCGAGTAATGCATTCTAGTAACAGTCATGGTTCGTAAAAATTTCGTATAGATATTTCGAAAAGTGAAATAGAGGAAATGAATCAATGAAAATAAATAATTTCGGAGAACTGAAAGGATAGTAAACAAAGAAGCGGGCTTTATATAAACTGATTCCATGGGAACGAGTTCATTGCGCTATAGGAAGCGAATCGTTGAGCAGTGTCGAAGTCATCATGAAGACCAAAGTGTTCCCTCGTGTATCATAGTGAGTGGATAGCAGAGAAAAGTGGAGAGATCTGATTGGGGTGGTGGTGGTGAGCATTCAAGGTATAAAACTACTCTACTTTCGATTTTTTGGCTGCACTGAAAAAATAAAGCAGTAGTTCTGTTGACAGATTTTTTTTTCGATTTCTAGTGCTTTCATGCTAGAGCACTTTCACTTGGCGAACATTTGTCCTTGTGGTGATATTAATCAGAACGCCCTTCGATATCAGCGCGTTAACAGG
Source organism: Laupala kohalensis (assembly GCA_002313205.1). Classification (NCBI taxonomy): domain Eukaryota; kingdom Metazoa; phylum Arthropoda; class Insecta; order Orthoptera; family Trigonidiidae; genus Laupala; species Laupala kohalensis. The sequence goes on along the minus strand of NNCF01125901.1, from coordinate 468,164 downwards.
ACACTTTGTTGTAGTTTATCAACAAATTCCGCTTATGTCATTCCAACTAAATCGATATCTTCTCTTTTTCGTCTTCGTCATGGCAGAGTATTCCTTGATGAATTCTTTACCACGATAGAATAAAAAATACATATTTAAAAAAACAAACCACCATGTGACTAAACCACAGGCGATATTATACATTTTGTTATAGAAACTGTTTTTTTTCAGACAGCCACCCATTTTTAACACAGAAGAACATTATACACAAATGCCTCTCATTACGATTGAGAGCCCGGGGGGGGGGGGTCGAGAAAACTATAAAAGATAATACATCTTACAGAGTAACATTCTCCCAATAAGTTTTCCGGTAGTACAAAATTGACGGATTTCTTACTAGTTCACGCAAATCAAACTGTATGGCATCTTCTTTACTTGAAACACGCGAACAAGTGAAAGCCCTCCACCGGTTTCCTACCGACCAAGAAATGCGACCATCTGTTACATCCACAACTTTCAACTTAATATCCGAATCTTTTATGCATGCGGGAAGCGCAGTGAGTGCGAAAACAGTGAGTGCAATGAACAAAAAAGAACATAGAAAATGTACAACAATTTTGTTTACAGTTTTTAGACATCGGCATCGCGGTCATCTCCACCCGCGCGAACACGCGACATGGCTGTTGTATCTGCGTAAAAGATGATGTGGGTTCTTTCAAGACATTCATTGCCTTATGGTAATGCTAGAGTGAATAGAATGAAAACCCTTCAAAATCATGCAAAAGGGCTTAAATGCATGGTATTCTCTTTAATTCAACTGAAGAAACATACTTCACAGGTCATTTAAATGAAATTGTTAAATTATTACGGTGGAATACATTAAACCTTAAGGAGATTTTCACATTACAATTGTGTCTGAAGTTTATTTTGAGGGGAATATTTCGTCGCATTCGTACCTGACTTTTAAGTGCATTTCACCTTTGGGAAAAGAAAATCCGCCGTGAGATACGTGAATCACGAAAGTTTGTCGTTGCTCTCATGCGTCATTCTTAAATAATATAAATAATTTACTGTGAACTAATAAATAAAAATTACACTAAACTTTTAATTGATTTGACAAGAAATGTGAAGGAGGGATTATTGTAATTAAAGTTTATCCTCGAGACACACTGTCATCACATCTTATCTTTCCGCCATCACCGTATGGAGATGAACATTCGATTTGATCATTCTCACCTAGTGGATAGGCCTTCACTTCCACGTGGGTTCAAACCCTGCTCGGCAGAACTAGATGAAGTTTTCAGCTAGGGTTTCCCTCACCTACTCCAGACAACTGTCGGTTCGGTACCATAATTTCCCTGGCAACCCAACATCTCTCCTTCCCAATCCCAACGGTTAGGAGGAAGAGCAGGCCTCATGACCTGAACCTCGCCATAAGACATAAATAAATAAAATTATCCGTGTACACAAGAAAGATTATAACTATAGAGCTTTAGAATTTTGAAATGGGAGTCAGGACAAAACAAAACCATACTAGTTTCAAATGAATTTTAGAAAAACTGTCAGAAATATAAAATTTAGTAGTACGTATATTTCTAGTAATACTTAGAAACTACGAGCAGAATAAAAAATGAAAAGGAAAACGGAACAACAATGTTTTGTAACCTGAGTTTAAGTTGACAATGTTCACATTTCCTGTTCTTAACGTCTAAATGTACGAAGATTATTTACAAATGAACGCATTAGTATTATCGCATTTGTATCTGCGAGGAACGAAATGGAGTCACTTTGTGACTCTAATTCGAGATAAAATGTAATTACTGGAACGCAGGCAGGCAGCGAACTGCGGCGGGGTACGACGGCAGCGGCGCGGCATTGGAGAGCGTCTTCATGGAGAGAGAGAGAGAGAGAGAGAGCGAGATGTTGCTTTCTCCGCTGATGCAACTGCAGGATGCAACTGCAACCACGATGACGCCCCGGGAAGAGCGTTTAAACGTCTTCACTTTCCTCCTTTCTGTGGGACGCTTCCGTGCATCGTGATGCGAAACTATTCCGCATTCAACGGCGATTTCAGTGGCAAAACTTGGTTCGTTTCACGCGTTTATCAGCAAAATCTCGTAATATTTTAGGAATTTAAAAATTAATGTTTGTATTTCACTTAAATCGTGCATCACTTGCATGGTACGTTATTGTACCAGCAGGTTTCGACATAGTCACTTAAATTGGGATAGCAAACAGTGAGTGCAATGAAGAAAAAGGAACATAGAAAATGTATAACAATTTTGTTTACAGATATCAATACACACAGTTTCATGATATGACAAAAAACATGGAAAATAGAAATAAATATTTTATTTGCAACATTTTGTTTTGTATTCTCTACATTTCGATGGAGAGAATACAATGCTACAAATGCGATAATACTAATGCGTTCATGTAGTATAGAAGGTGGAGACAATTTGGAAATATATTCAACCGTGAACTTAAATGATTAAGATAATTGTCATTAAGTATTGAAAGAAATCAGTTAATGGACGGTGGTACGAAAATGTATACTGGTAAGACCTAACGGGTTAAGCGTTCTACTCTCAATATGAAAGAGCAAGCACAAAATAACACGACTTTCATTCACGCGCAGGAGGCACTGTCCATAATATACATAACATTGCAAAAACTTTTAATCGAAATTTCTACCATTTTTCATATAACACAAAGATCGCGACAGATCGGGCGTGGTAATGAATACAAAGTTTTTTAAATGACCGCAACCCTCCACAGTTCCAAATGGAAAGTTAAATAGTCCAACATTCAATTTCTATAGCACACCCACTTTCTACAAGAAGCCTACCGTAAGTAATCTTTGATCAGACGACTGGACACCCGCAATCTCTTCCACCAGATTCTCTCTCCACAAAACAAATGGAACAGGTCTACCTGCGCGTGTTCGGGTCTGTGTCCGTCCTTGCACATCCTCTCCCCTCCCCTCCCCTCCCTCACCCCGACCAGCCATTCCTCTCACCCGATCTTCTAAAGTGCAGCGGGGCAGACTGGCCCGGACTGGCGCGGTGCAAGCTTTCTCCCAGCGCAGCCCGCGTGGTTTCTCTCCTCTTGACCCAGTCTGCGCCGGGGACGTGACCCGAGCACGTCGGTGGCGTGCCGGAGGTTCTCTTGTGGTATCGGAAAGGTTGGAAAGGAATAGGTATGCTTCGGTAAATTACAAAGAATATAAGGAAGGAATTTCTGTACAACAATTTAAGATTCTGAACGAAGGATAAAAGGAAAGGAATTTGTTTATTTGTTCCCTTGCATTCAATTTTATAGTGGAGTAAATTAATTGTTTTATGCCGAAGCTCAGTAAAAAATAATACTTAACCACAATTTTATAGCTCAATAATATTCACAGTAAGTGCAATCTGAGAGTCCCATTTTATCGGCAATTGGAAGAAGAAACTCATCTTGTTGGTTTTATACAGGCGTCATCACGACTACATATTCACAAGATTGAACGTACAATCCAAATGTATAATGAACGATGAGAGAAATTAAAGAACGCAATGGATCAATTGGATGGTTCTTAATAATAAACGTTTTTACTGTGGAGGGGGCACCCTCCTATTATGAATTATGTCTTAAAATTAGACTTCTACAAAAATTTCAGGGTTCACTAACAATGACTAAGCTTTAAAATTTTGAAATTTTAAGACTTTAAAGGTTGGTAGCGACCCCGAATATATATGAAAATATAATAAAAAATAATGAGAGGGTGTCCCGTCCAAATTTCAAAAATAGTGTTTTAAGAACCACTCTTGTGGTCAACACACACGTCAGATGGGTTTACATAAATGACGACAGTAAAAAAATAATCGTTGAATAAGAGATTGCCACTAAAATGCATCTTCCTGCATAACCCTGCCAAGCAGGTCATCCTCACTCTTCATATTGACTGACCCTGGCAGCGGCCGTGTGCCCAAGGCGACGGTGGCGCCGCGCCGCGTTGTGGAGCTCCTGCAAGGTCGATCATATGTTATAGGATTATACGACGCACTCGAATAGAGGTTATAAAAATAATTATTATTAAAATTCTATCTATCTCTACCGATCATTTTATTGTCCTCCAGGCCTCAGATATATAGAGTACGTAGGCGCAATCGAACTCTGGCAGACACATTAGTAAGCTTCATAGTTAACACTGATGCGAGTGCAGATTCATATCTACTGAATAGCAGTCAATTTTAATTATTTTTCTGCTCTTGTAATTAATTAATATCAATCATACTTTGCATTTTAATTGTAATAACCCTTAAGAGTCTTTTAAAATTTCAAATAATTTCATCGATTAGTTCTTTCGATTTCCACGCATCAGGCGTTCCATATAATTCACTTTTATTAGTATAGATTTAAACGTATAAGTATTTCTTCACCGGTGAACTGTCGTTATGTTTATGATAGTTTCACCTATCACAAAGTCTTGTTAATTTATTAAACCCGCGCTTCTCTCAAGGCTATGGAGTGGTCACATAATTTGGAGGTCTCCGGCGCCTACTCCACACAAGGTGTCATCTGACATGAGACGCACGTAGAGACGAGACGTTTATGTGCGGACACGCAAACTTGAAGGTGGTTATCCAGCCAGACGTAAGGACATGCAGTCCTTGCTGTGTTTCTTAAAATAAATTACTTATACCCGGAGGAGACTTGAAAGTTGCTGAGTCGAGGTGAGATTTTGAAAAGCAAATATCACGAGTTTTAAAATTATTTGTCAACTATTTCGTAGATATTTTGTAACAAGCAGCAAACAATACTCGGTCATGTTTCTTTGTTTCGAGAAATTTAACTTCAGAAAAAACATTAATGGAAACGCACTGTTTATAATTTTTTTGTATATTAGTCTCAGAGAATTACTATATCGTCCTCAACGTGGTCATAGGCACTTTGTAGCAGTTCTCTTGACAATAAAATATTTATTTATTTATCTTATGTCAGTCTAACTGGTTTGATGTCGGTACAGAGCTTGTACTCAATGTTGCCAACGCTTTTACTTCGACCATCGTCCATAGTAATAATATCTGTACCTCGCTTTATGTTGGCGGCACATTCGATTTTCCGAAAACTTAAATCCATCGCCAACATAGGACACAATTCAATTCGCGTACTCCTGTGGCGCTACCGTGTACTTCCTGCATCGAGCGTGTGGAACGAATATTACCATGAGTCTTTGTTTGCTGTGGTATTAGCTTGCATTTCTTAACAGCAAATAGCTGTTTTAGTGACTACTAATATTTCTTTGGATATAACTCGAATTCGTAGAATTTGGCAAAGTTACATGACTCGGAGTATATACTTGTTCCTGTGAGAGGTACCTATGTCATGATTTTGCCTCTGAGCGCAAAAATAAATTCACCACTGCCTTTAGACCCTTTGAACAGAATTGATGGTATGGTCCCTTGCTTCCTTCCGGAGAGTAAACTAATTGATTTATTTTTAACACGTTAAGAGTTACAATCGTACATATTTATTTATTGTATGGTTTCACACATAAAAGGGAAATACCCATAAGCAACGTTTTCATACCACGCGAAAACGATGTTAGGTTGAAGACAACTATTAGAGCCGGAATTGCCGATGAAGAACATTTTTCATTAATGTCAACAATGTTAAGGGACATTCTGAGTCTGCATTTAGCTGTTCCCTACCTAAATGGACATCTGATTAAATTTTATTTTCAAGATTATTGCACACTCCTCACCGCAACGAGAGAATTACTCACCTTGATTCGCAGTCGTCGATCCATGCAGATTGCAAGGGCGCCCAAGGGTCCCGACGACAAATCCTCTGTCATCCGCGTGAGGACATTGCGACTGCATCGCGCAGGCATAGGTCTCGACACGGGCACTGCACAGAGGATAAAGCATTTCAGGACGAAGACATGCAGTAGCCCAGCAAAGAAAATCAGTTTTGTTGAAAAATACTGGAAATCAGACGAAAATGTGGATTAAAGTTGAGATTATTAGATTGTCTATATTCATATTCACTATAATCTCTCTAAACTATGTGTCACTATTAAAGAGTCACTTTCCACAAATTATTGGAAAATTGTACTACATTACAACCTACCCTGAGGATGAGATAAACATGCATCTCGAAACGTTGGCAATCCAATAAATAACTTTGTGAAATAAATAAATGAAATCCTATTATTGTTGTGATATTTCAATTTTCCAATAATTTTTTTAATGGAATGTGAGAAGTGAATTGATGCAGAATATAGTTTTAGAAAGTAACTGTCTTTAATAGTGACGCATAGTTTAGAGTGATTATAGTGAAAAGTGGATCATTTTAATAGTCGTTTTTCCGTCCTTGATCCGAATTATGCACTGAGAAAAGTGGTTTGGATATGGGATCAAAATTCAGAATAAAGAAAGGATTTCTTCAAACCTGAGATACCCAACCTTGTAGTGCGGTCACGAGTGGGGGTAATTTCCTTCCCCTGAACTTAGATATCATATCCAATCCTAGGGTACTTGGATCCCTAGTGTTTTCTCAGTGTACAATTGCTAACGTACACTTTTGCACTGAAAGAAAACTATCCTTCCACAAACTATCCACTATCAGCATGCGCTAATCCCATTAACATCTTATCTGGAATTTCAAAAGAAATTAATAGAAAACAGAGTAAATTACATTTCAAAAAAATATAGCGTCGACCGAGAAACATGTACAACGATTTGAAATATTTAACTATTTTAATCACTCGCATTTTCTTACACTCCTCAAACAGTTAACCGCGTTAACCTCATTGTATATTTGAAGAGAACGTTCACAAATATTCAATGTTAGAAAAATGTAATAATGCATAACGCAATAGCTTATAAATTCTTTTTGCCTGTATTACTACATTTGCATAATAACTCCTGATGAATTTTTATTGCAAGTCACTAAAAACACTATAAATTTATCTCCATAGTAACTCTATTTTCCATCATGACGTATGATGGTCAGTAAAATTAATAACTTTGTCAATTCAAGGTTACCAAAAATATGTCACAACGTCTTTGTCTCTCTCTCTCATAAAGTAAGTAATACAAAGAAAGAATTGTAAAAAAAGAAACCATTGGGTCCAGCAGAACATATTCAAGTTGTGACTTTGATAAATCGTAAAGGAATCCATGGATCACGTCTTTTAAGAATCGTACTTGCTGTCGTTGGAGTAGAGCCCCATTTCTAGGGAGCTAATGGCTCTTCATTTATTTCTAATACATAACTTGTTCAAAGAATTATTATTTTTAGTTAAAGATGGTTTTTACACGTTGATAACATGACGGTTATCATTGAAACATTGTTAGATGCAGCATACACCACACAACCATGACTGAGTCTTAACATAATAACACTGACTATACTTTACGATAAAAATCTTTTCATTGTGGCTTTATTTCGTTAACACGACTTCAAACAACAATTGTGCTGATTAAAACCCTAAAAAATTAAAGCTGTATACACGTCAAAAACTACGTTTCGGTGGATAATACTTCCCTAAATCACGTTATCACTGCAACCACGGAATCAGATATCTGTCAATGGTTAACTTGTTCGTTAACAAATTTCAACTATTTACATAATAATACTTAAATTAATTACATAAAGAACAATTCAGTAGTGTTCACAAGTGTGGAGTATGGGATACCTGTTCTATGGTCAGGACATTTTTCAACACAAACTGAAGTTATGTTATGAAATCTGGACACAATGCCTTTTTGTTTCGAAGAAATCCATAGACATAACCAATAAGAAATATATTTTGAATACAATAGTACTGATCAGGTCATAAATGTGTTTAATGTTCTTCCTATAAAACGGTTAGCTAAGAGAGCAGGCACGGCGCAGATCAGTCATTTGTTATAAAATCTAGCAAAATCATTAAAGTCAAGCATGAGCAAATATAATGAGTAATTTATGACACCCTTTCTTTTAAGGGATATGTCTTAAGTTGGCTTTCCTTTGTATTAATGGCATAGTGATTCTAGAATTAATTGCCTGTAAGACTTTTGATGTGGTGTCGATGTGATTTAATTGTACTATTATTGTTGTAAATGTTAAGTTACATTGAAATGTCATTGTATATGGGGGTACTTATCTTTTGTTCTTGATTATATTTACTGTTACGTATGTAAAAGAGTAATGCGTAGGACAATACAAATATCAATAAATCACTCGAATTTCATTATACACATTCAGCAATACAGTAACTCCATACGATTATTTGTATGAGAATCACTCACGGATACTGAATCCGTTTGTTGCTCTAAAACTTCGCCGAGGTGATCTACACCTATTAGCTTAGTGAGATCCGCGGGTTCCTAACATGAGGAAATAGGGATGATTCCTACGACGTCGCTTGGTTTGGTAGTGTAGAGCTCGTGAAGATATTAGGCATTAGCATATATGAACTCAATTGAGGGATAATCCTCTAGGTTCGATACTGAGCTCATTTTATGGCAGACTGCATAACGATGTACTGGTGCATTAGTCTATCACCTGAGTCATGGAAATTATTACGAAAATTAAACCATAAGAAAAAAATAATCATATTCATACGCAGAATATGACGAGTATCTGGTTATGAATGATATAAAAAGAACATCTATTTTGATAAATATATTAACTTTGAGATCATTATTTGCGTGTAGAACTATTCCAACTAAACAACAAACAAACTGTAGAATAATTAAACTGTACTAATACTTCTTCAAAGAGAAAATTTTCCATCGATATCATTTTGACTTCAATTTAGAAAAGAAAACTATAAAGTTACAGTAAAAGAATTAATACCGCATTTAATTTTTCCTAATGAAAGGTGAAACCAACTCGTTATAGTCACTCGAAGTACATTGGAGAAAGGCTCATAATATTTGTGACCTTACATCGAGAAACTGGACATGAGTGAAGTCGTTGGTCTCAATCCAAGAGAGGCACAAAATCCGGAGAGTGCTTTCAACTTTCCAATAAATTTTTTATACGAAGCTTCAAGTAAAATTCAGTGAGAGATATATTTTGATATGAAAGCTATTTCGAAAACAAAACCGTGGATGGGAAGCGGAGTAGCGGAAGTATAAATTCTCATTAGATAGGCAAATATAGTTTTGTTTTGTGGATAACCAATACAAAACCATCAAATAGCTCTCATAATTATGTTGCGAATGAATTGATCAATAATAAATCTTCCTTCATTACACTTTTTAAACGCTCATTGCAAAAAGGAAAAGATAACACTTCGTCGTAAGTGTAAAACGAGCAGGAAGCACAAGGTTGTGAAAAGTAAAGACGCAATAATAAAAAATAAACACGGTTGCGTCACACAATTCATTTCGTTCTTAGCAGAAGCTGATGCTTTAGCACATGCATATTATTATCAAACAAATATAGCGTCCGTACTCCTTAATATGCGAAGCTAATTGCTGTGGTTAAAAAGCTTACGTACGCCAACTCTCCTCCTTCAAGAGACCGGTTGTGTGAAACAATTAAAAAAAACAAACTAATACGAGCATCGAACTTATTAAGGCAAAACACGAACGAATACGAAGTAAACTCACTCACGATAGAAGAACGTAGAATGACCTGAGCAAAGTTCACGCTGGAACATATTCATGTTTTAAAAGTACGACTCACGAGGAGCATTACGTTCCGTCACCTTTAGAACGATAAATGAGCGTTTCGTAAAGCAAGAAATGCGATATAGCACTCGCGAAGCCCACATTCGCAACCGAAGGTGTTGCACTGAAAGAACCGTTAGCCGACGAGCGCGAAACAACGCGTGGGCGAAGAGGAGGTGCGACGAGGGAGGAAGAAGTTGCAGCATGGGTGGCGATGACGGCAGCAGCGGCGGCTTGCATTAACGTAGTCGCGCCGATGAGCCAGGTCATTGACCGAACTCGCTCCTGTCTTCTCTGGTGTCTGGAGCTTTCGCAGTGTCTCTTCTCCCACCCTCCCGCATCACTGCTGTCACTCGAACGTCGTTGCTTCGTTTGTTTATCGACTGCATTGCTCCTCAGTTTCCTTCCCAAGTACCATACTTCCTCCTAGTCAAGTCTTCCCAATTAACATGGATTTTGAGCTCTCGCATCACACCTCGCAAATTGGTGGTAAAGAAGCATTAACGAAGTGTTTTTTCACTCTATTTTTGCTGAACTACTTATCCCTACTCTAATCGTACTCAACACACCACTCATATAATGCATTCATTTCGGTCAATTTTCTCTTTGTCATTAAATAATTATGTAGCTGCACACCACTGCTATTCCTAACCATTGGGAAGCTTCAACTATTACTTGTAGTCTATCTGGTAGTTCTTCCTTACTATAGATTTCCACGAGGCAGTTAATTTGGTGTTCGGGTCATGGAAGGCGGGCTTCTACATCGATTTCACGAAAAGAAAAAAGAAAAAAAGAAGAATAACTTAAAGGTACCCCTATTGAGAGGGGGTAAATGAACCAAATTATAAAAGAGATAATTCCAATATTTCCCTAAAATTTACTGGACGGAATATAAATATTATGGGACTGGAAAGCTTATCTTCTTATGATTGATCTCGAATATTTAATTACAAAGACTATTTTCGTATTACATTTTAATGGTTATCTAATGGTTTTGTAGTATGTACTAATGTAAATATTTTCTCTATCAACTTTCCGTAACAAAAATTGAATTACTAATTTGATTTTGTATCCAGTTTATATCAGTGATCGCTCTTGCTCGTCTCTGTTCACAAACGCAAGGAAACCTATTCACAGTAACGATCGAAATTTGACATGCGAACCGAATCTCGCCTGAACATTTGAACATTTAATGTACGTCACGGAAAACATTCAAATGTTGGTCAGTGGAAGGAACCACGGCTTATCCAGTTCTTTATTTGAAAACAAAAAAAAATATCTCAAGGGTATTTTTCCACCTAAAACTTTCGATTTAAACTAGAGAGTTGAGTAAACACTTTCCTTAGAAATGCTTTGGTTTCCAGCTGACTTGCATATTCCATTACATTCCGCGCGTGATCTGCAAAGACTTTCCATTCTTACACGAATCTCAACGATGATTTGCCGAAAATATTTAGTAAATAAATATTTGCAAGGCTCTATTACATTATTTTAAGATAAAGATTTCTACATTTATAACAGAATTCTACGGAACGATTTGATACATATTTCCTTTTTTCACAAAATAAGCTTACTACCTTGTGTCAGTATTCTTTTCTCCATTCGAATAGTTTTCCAGGATTTATCAACCAAAAAATACAATATTTTGAATGTTTTTCTTCGAAGGAGTTCACTCATGAACTCGTCCACTCCATCAACAAGTATCAATGTTTTATTAAGTTATTTATAAAACTCGTGCGATTCCAGGAACGCTATGTCACTATGAAGACTTTTCACGTATTTGCACTATACTTTTTTAAAATGAATCACTAATAACCCTCTCTCGGAGAAAGACCAGTTTCTTTCCAAGAAGTAGGAACTACTACACGTTGGCGGCATTGCTATCAGCTGAGGTTTAAAGAGATCTTAAAGGGAACGGATCAAAGAGAAATGCAGTATTCATCACTATGCATAATGCGCGAACTAGTAAACTTACGACACAAATATTATCTCTGTAGATATGATTTTAATATTATAAAATTATCTATAAACTGTATATTCGAAAAATGAATAACTTAATTTGTTATTCGTAAAGACAAACACAAATATATTTTTAATTTAATTTTATGTATGTAAAGACCATATTTCGTTGAAGAATGTGAATCACAATCTCCCGTCAACAATAGAGCAACGTAGCCCACGGAGCCGTCACATTTTTATGTCTTCTCCCTCTCTTAGCTCGCATCTTGTTAGACTCGTCCCAGAGACTTTCGCTTTTGCTGTGTATAGTCAACGATGTCCTCCAACTAACCGAGAAATTCCCGGATACGCTCCGAAAGTTTTTTTTTGAACCCTAATTTAACTAAGTAACGGATATGGCGTGACGTTAATACCTTCGGAGAAAGTTCTCCAGTGCCCTCGAGCTTGATCCCGATCATGCTGCATCGTTGTAAGCAGCCCGGACCGTATATGTGTTTGGAGGGTTGCCTATTCAAAAGTTGACCAGGGAGATAATCCGAAACCCGAAAGAATTTAAGGTTTCTGATGGAAAGATACCGAAATTTCATAATTATGTCAATATGTACTTATCTTCTGAATGTACTACAAAGAAGATTTTGAAATTTCCTTTTTAAAATTTGAACGCCACTTCGCTTGACCCAAATTATTAAGATGATTCAATAGGCATTTAGACATTCCGGTAATTTTGGTGTGAATATCAACGTAAAGATTTATTTTATAAGATTCATAGAATCAGTGTAAAGGTTCACCTGTGTCAGCGCTGCCCAACTTAGCTTAGCCTGCGGGCCATTTTCTGTTCACTTTCGATCGATCGGACCGACACGGGATGGGTTTCGTCAAAATGTTGCCCTATAATGGGTGATATTTTGAATCATATCAACAAATTTATTATTTCAAGCTGGAGTAGTTAAACGATATAGTTCTTTATTTTTAAAATTTAGTGCCAAATTAAAATGTTTTTACATTGTAATGTGTGACGGGGTTATCCCGGACACAATTTTCTATTTTGACAGGAAATACCTCGTCAAAAATTAATTCTGACAGCGTAAATTTATAACTAATGTTATGCCCTCAGAAATAACGGATGACGAGGTTCCAAGGGTTTTATCTCGATAACTTACCAATCGCTCTAATATTTCATTTGTACATAAGTTTTGGTCTCATATACTTTTTCCCACAGAATATCGAAATATTAGATACTATAAGGGTCGTAAAAATTGAAGGCCTAATTTCTTTCCATTTTCCAAAAGTTGATGTATTACATAAAATAGTATTATTTTAAACTTGTCTGAAGGATTGTTTTTTTCTTCTACGGTGTGCTCATTAAACCAGATCATAGCGTCAATTGCCCCCGCTTATGTCTTGCCCAACCCATTTGCTTCATCGCGAATCACCCTTGCACAGCAGACTGGTGACGGCAGCTGCAGTGACAGCGGCGTTGGACAGGTGCTGGCATAAGGCCCCAAGGTCGCGCGCGCCTCTTCAAGGCCACGTGAGTGCCACCTGTCGCCCCCGCTCCGCCTCGCCTTGCGCACCGCAAGCAGGGGCTTCCCTTCCGTAAAAGTGCATTCTTCCGCAACGGGCGCTTTACGAGACCACCTTTAAGGAATAACATTCACCATCTAACAAACGCAGCGAAATGTGGGGTGAAGTACTAAATGGAAGAACATGACCCTAACAAAGCACTCTACTAAAACTCAAATACATCTTAATCCGTGGCGGATCTATGG
>NNCF01125901.1:409117-454769 GCA_002313205.1 Laupala kohalensis | reverse complement strand
CCCCCCCCCTCATTGGACCTGATCTCTTAACAAATATTTTTGTGGGGCATTAGGGCTCGTCAATGGCAAGGTCATTAGAGCTCTTGCAGGTGGGGAAAAATGTAGTTTCGCACCATAGAGAAGAGCCGTAAAGACTCTTCCCCGTGCGTGAGACTCGCCAAATATCTCGACCCACTAAAAACAAAATTCTAAATACAAAGATGAAGGAAAATAAAAGGAAACAGTTGCCGAACACATTATATCATAAAAAGGAAAAAAAATCTAATAATTACAAATTACGGAAAGGAAGGATAAAAAGAAAGAAGAATGCAAATTTAAACCCTCCCGAGAACTCGTGGAAGGAGCCCCGATCTACTCATAAAATTCAATAGTTTATTAACATTAACCGTTTCATTTCCGAGAATTGTTGGTTAATCCGCAGCCAAACCATTTTGTCTCCGTATATTCGAGTATCATCTGCAATCAGTAGGTGACGCACTGTCAAAGAAGAGCTACAATCCTCACAAACAGGTTCATCATCAAGTAGCAAAAGATACCGATGAGTGAGAGGACAATGTCCTATGCGCAGGCGCGTTAGCAAGACCTCGTCGCGCCTGACTGACCTACAGGAACAGCTCCATGACTTAACAGAGTATTTGATAAGTCGGAGATTATTCCCTTCAACAGCCAACCACTCATTGTTCCATTCACTCAGAATCCTTGTCTTGATGGAATTTAGGAGATCCCTTTTAGGAATCGCGAAGAAATCCACGCGATTCTTGAGTCACGCCGCCTTCGCGGAAACGTCTGCTTCATTTCCTCTGATTCCTGTGTGTCCGGAAATCCAGCAAAATATATGTTCTTTCCGTCACTTTGGAGCGCCACTAAGCCTTATTCAACTGAGGTCCGGTAGTTGCCCCAGAGGTTGTCCGCTAGCGAGTGTTTATCCTCAACACCCATTCACCTCATCGGCGCGTAACACACCTTGAGGTAGAGGGTTTTTTTATAGAGGTTTAATCTTTCCTCGCGGCATGAAGGCAATGAAGGCAAGATCTCCGCCCTTTGCAACACGCAACTTTCCACCATCGCGCCAATGGTGGTCGCTGAAGCATGCCCAAAGCGTACGGTGTCTGAGGACTGGTGACGCAGTACCAGTCCCCAGTTCGGGGCTGTGGGTTCGCCGAACCCATACTCAGTCGAAACTAAGCCCCCTGCGGGAAACAAATAAAACTGAAGTTGATAAATGGCATACTTTAATTGTTATTATTAATTGTTATTAATAACACCAGATTAATAAAATTAATAATACCATATTAATAACTTAATAAATAAATGGGTAATATTTATAAAATTTATGTTGTAAAACCATAATTTGTAAACAAAAATGCTCCCCGGCTAGTCCCCCTCCCTTGATTACGCCACTGATCTTAATGAAACTAACTGAAGCAAAACTCAGATTTTCTTAGCTTATCAATCAAACGTATTTACAGTTGCTTATTTTTAACAAATAATTTTACGATCGAAAAAATCGTGTATCCCTCTTTTGAGTTACGTTAAGGTCATACATCTGGCGAACACACACAATATAAATCTTTTGGATTCATTACAAATGACATGCTGTTTCTGACACAAGGAACGAGCAAAGCTTCAGTCGGTGAAGAAGTAAAGAGAATTATTTATTTACGTGTACTGTTCACCGTTATGTATAGAAGCATGGAGCTACCTGTTTTAAAATGCGGGCTGCCCTTCTCGTTTGAAAGAATGGGGGCACTACCGGTGCATACAACCCGCATGGAGAGATGCTTTAATTAACGTGGGGTTGAGTTTAATTACTTTTTAATTAAAAAGACCCTTTCCCCCACTCAACAGAACAAACGACCTCGTAACATTTACTCCTCGCACTACTGTAGATACGAAACATTATTTTATAGGCATACTAGTTGATTTCTCGGTGTTGCCGGGATTTTTCTTAGCCCAATCTTCGTCTACTCAGGAAAAAAATAGGATCTACCTATATTGTGAAATAAAAATAAATTTACTTACAGGTTTTTAAAAAAATAGGTCTATGTACAGCATCCTAATTTTACAAATTGATGACAAAGCTATGTTGTATACACCATTGAGTTTCACCTCCAGCAGCAAGAATAAATAAATCCTTTGATGAAACCACCCTTGAGCAAGCAACGTAAATTTGTCCGTGAAAGAAACAAATCAGTCGGAACGCAGCACACTACTTAACTCTTAGGAGTAATTAACCTCCATATATGCTGAACTTGTATTGTAACATGTTACTGTTTATCTAAATGGTCCCGAAATCCATGGACCTGTTTTCGATTAAACATTGTTACCCTCTTATCTCTAACCGTTCACGTAGCGTCAGCGAAAGTACCGAATTTTCCCCCACTTCATCGACATTTATTGCTAAGATAGATTTTATACTTTTCTTTTCACACATTTTAAAAATAGGTTTTTTTTCTAAGCATCTTAACTACCTCCATGCGAAATTACATCATGTCAGTAATATAGTCGTGAAAAGGTTGCAAATTTATATATATATATATATATATATATATATATATATATATATATATATATATATATATATATATATATATATAAATGCACAATGCCAAAGTGTGTATTAGTGAAGATTTAATCTGATACATTCTTTTAACGGGAGAATTCCTCACATAATTGTGACAACTCCAATATACTTCCTATTGCGTCAGTCGACACCAATATTATTTTCTAACAATTTTTAAATAAAATCATAGCAGTATATAATTCATATTACGCCTAATAATTTGCAATTAAAAAGTTGTATTCGTCTTTTTAAGATAAGTCACGACGAGCGGAGGTAATTAACTATGGCCAAGTAACATTGACAAAAAAAACAAAAAAAAGCGGGACATATTAATAAACATTCCACCGAAATACTTTCTTGTGGTTTAGAAAAGTAGTTATCTTGAGCTAGCGAGCATTCGTGGCACCGGTTTTTGTCGCGTTTCCCACAAATTGCCGCCGTCAGGAAACAGAAGCAGACGTGAACACGTTAGCGAGAGTGGCGCGTGCGGCATACTTCCTGTCCGCTCAAGAGACGGATGGTGGGAGAATCGGAAGGAAGGGGACAAAGAGAAGGAGCGAAGAGGGGAAGTGGAGACTACGAACGAAAATATTCTGTGACAACAATAATTAATTTGCATAACAAGTGGAATATTTTTTTTGTATTTACTCGTTTTTGATAAATAATTTTGCGAGTTAATAATAAATCTGTATGGGTTATTTCCCCCAGAAATTAGCTTTAAATACCACGACTAGATAAGCATCCGTTAAGTCCTTTGACAACACATGAATGAAACTATTTATTCATAGTCGTTTGGGTATGAGTATATTTTGATACTCTTTACTCTGCTCCTTTTGGTTTGTTATATCCCTTTTTAATTTTTTCTCTGCATGGAAAATAAAGCAGATCCTTCTTGGCCTTTCCTCGATGTGGAAAAAGCCGTAAGGACAGTACCATAAAATAGTCATAAATCACTAATCAATCAGGATACTGCCGGGTATTTTCAGATGCGACTGAAGCTACACATAGGTAGTTTACAGAAAGCCAACCATTAAGCTCCTTATTTGTAAACGCAACCAATAAAAATTGTTGGTGTGATAGAAATTTTCATTTTGGAAAATATACCTAATATGTAATGCACATAACAGACATGCCGTAGAACTCATTTGCCGTAGAAATTAGATATAGGTTCTACTCTACTTGTTTCTCAATATCCTCACAAACATTCAAGAAGACTTGGAATTCAAAATTGAATATTTTTCAGGATTAGAATATGTCACGTAAGAAAATGTATTTAAGAACTCGTTATGAAAATGTATTTAAAGTAGAAAATATGAAAAAATCTCAACCATTTAATCACATGTAAGGAGTGTAAATTAACTGGGAATAGCAAAATAAAATATATTTTTGAGAATTCACACTTAGTACAGGCATCTTACTTGAATAACGTTATTATCAAACGAATACGAGAAAATACCCTTTACTTGTTATATTTTACCAAACTTCGAGAAATGATTGTGTTGGAAGCACGAAATAGCAAACAACTACCTCTGCACTGCACACAGCAACCACATTACACAGTGAGAAATTCTTACGCATACGAGACCCATAGCGGCCGCTTTACGATTGCGATCGCCGAGGCCCAATTGAATGGGTGGGTACGTTCGGAAAACGACCTGCGGCCGCTACTTGACTCTGAAGCGTCGTCGCGCGGCTGGCCGGTCGGCCGGCCGGCGGAACGGAAGGCACTCCGTGCAAACCGGTCGCTCGCCCTGCACCTAGCGCACCCGGAAGTGCTCGTGGCCGCAAGTCGGCCGAATCCGGGCCACGCCAGCTGCAACAGCCGCAGCAGGAGCAGTAGCAGCTAGTCGCGAGCGGCTAGGGAAGGCAGGCGAGCGCGCGTGGGGAGCTGAGATTCTCTGCCCTCTCGGGCGCTCCCGCTTAAGCCAAGGAAGGCAATAAAATGAAGGGGAAGGCAACGCGTTTTGTTATCTTTTTTTACGTCTCGGAGGGGAAGCCGTGAGAATGGGGTCGAATGGGATACAGGGACGCTGCCAAGAGAATGTCCGTAGAAAATCAGGGGGACAGGAATCCGTACTTAAAGACGAAGTGAATACGGATGAGGGATTTATAATTTCAAAGAATGAATAGTACAAATGCATTCACGAAGTCCAAACTAATTTTTTATAGCCTACATAATTTCGAAAAAACAAGAAAAAAATCTGCACTACGACAAAAGGTTTTGGCGTGATACTAATTTCAGAGGAAAGGAAGGATTTTTCCCAACCTTTGGACGTGATACCTCAACCTCACAATATCCTAACTATAAGGAAGGTTTGGAGAAATCCTATCCTTCCTCTCATTTTGGACCTCACATCAATAGTGTTTCGTCAGTGATAACATTATGGATGTGATGGATATAATTTTTTTTTCTTAATATATATTAGCAGACGCATCAATATAATTATGTTTCACATTATTCTTCGTTAAAATGTGTAATTTGTGTTTCAAATTTGAGGTTTGATGCGGGGTGACTGTCTCACAAAAGCTACATTTTGAAGCGAATCTTTTGATAGCGCGTACCAGTTGTGGTTCCATCCATCCATGAAAGGCAGTGTTGGGAGCTGAAAGAGCAAAGCAGATGCGTGTGAGGCGGTGCCGCGTGTTGCGGGGGCCTTCAACTACCGCCCGACCACGTGGCCGCCACGTGAGACACGTCCGCTGGCGCACGTCACCGTGCCCGCTGCTCCGCATCCACCTGCGCTAGCCGCCTATTGCGTTCCACAGACACACATTGCTTCGATGCAAAGAAGAGAGGAATTGAAGAAGAGGCTTTGTTTCGAAAGTAATTTCTCCCGAATCTCTCACGTGCGGTACATTATAGATTCTAACGGGCGATAAAGCTGAAACTATTCTTCACGTGTTTTGTTCCGTTGACTGACAGTAGAATCCGATATAGTTTTGCATCGTGTTCCAACTGATTTTAATCGTGACTTTTATGTCAGCACAATGCAGGTTGTAATATTAATAGATTATTGAGATAGTTGTTTTTGTTTTCAGCACCAAACAAATTATACACAATAGTTCATTTTAATTGTCCCATTCAGTTTCTTGTAACCCACTCACAATATAAGCGTATATGTTGACAAGGTATACGATGATTTGTATAATTTGTCAATGAAATTCTTTTTATTGCAGTTTTCCTCGAACGATATGAAAGGCTAACTTTTAATCCACAGAAGTAATCTACCAGCATTCTTGAAACTTTTTAATGTAATTCATATTTTAAACAGAAACTTCATCAAAATCAATGGCTCGTCACCTATTATAAGTCATCTTAGCCTGACTCATAAATCAGGTCATGGAAAATGCCAAAATAACTTTTTTCGGAGATTTTAGCGTAATATGTGAACAAATTGCTAACAAGGTGAAAATTCGATCCATCTTTTGCAAGTACGTATATTGCGGTTTGTTTTCTGTGATAAATGTTTTTCAGAATTAATTCATCATATAATTCAAATATTAAAGCAATATAATGTAATCCATCTCCGCTGACATTCCTTACTGCTCTAGATGGTGATCGAATGTGTCATGATCCGATCGTTAACTTACATCATTCCGGATAAGTAGTATGTAAATTAACCGAAAAATATATCTTCGGTTTTTGAACAACAAAGGAAACCTTTATTACATAAATAACGCAATACACATTACGTACTGTACAGTTACTGTCTTCATGAGAACCTTTTAACTAATTAAAAAAGAAAGATCCATACTCGTAACGTAGTTAATATATATAATATTTTAAAAAAAGTTCGGCTTTGCAAGCTTTGTGAGATTGGCGCCGTTCCCTGGGATAGAAAGAAGACTTCTCTCCCTGACATCCGAGTCTCAATATCTAATGAACACACAAAGCCTCAGTAATATTACTCTACAAATGGGTATCCCGTTTTTATCGATATCGCTCTTTCAACTTCGCCTTCAAAGCTCGAACGCATGGGTGCCGCTGCCGATGGCAGGGAGCGAGGCGTGACAGCTCGCGTTTATTGTACCTCTTCCACGCACGTTGCGAGTTGTTCATCTCTCTTCGGAAGTAGAAGGGGAACTCGCGTGCGAACACGCATGGTTTGCGTGTGAGCAACGAAAATAAAAGAAGGCAAACGCCACGCTCTTTCTACAATGCCCAGGATATGTACACTGGCTCGGTGGTGGCAGCTTCAGATACGATTGTGTATCTGCGTACTCATAAAAAAATCCTCATATTTAAGTACGACTACAACGGTATTCACGATCATCTCTTAAAGAATATTGATATATTCAATATATTTTCATGTTATTGTTTAAGAGAAATTCGCTGTTCCAAAGAACCAAAAAGGAAATGTTTTTTTCACTCACGTCTATTTAAAAAGGTCGTATATAAAATAAAAACTACTGTGATAGACGAAAATATTGTCAAGAATAGTTTAATATACGTCATTTCCTCACGAGAAACAAAATATACTGATACCCAAAATAAAATCATACGCTACTCCCGGGTCTCCAGTGGCAGAAAAGCGATATGACGCGAATGTTAAGCAGCATCTAACTGACCCTTGCGCACCTCCATGCGTTGCCGTGAAGCCGACAATGAGACACGTTCACACCGAGAGGACGATTCGAAACGGAAAGAAGGGCGTCGCCTCTCCAAGTGTCGCGAAATGCGTCACGTGCTCCGTAAACAACAAGGTATTTCGGTAGACCCGTCAGAGGGCAACGGACAGAGCGACTCGCAACAGTATGTCGCGATTGAATAATCACACTCATTCCGAAGAGAATTCGTTTCACATTCGAAATAATTGCATCCCTATGGGTGTGGAATTTTCTCTCGAGGAGAATGTCCTAAACCATTTTCTCCTCAAACAATATGCTAGATTCAGGTAGTCTTCATCCTTACGATAGAGGCAGTGGCGGATCTATGGGGACCTGAACTCTCAACAGATAAAGGCATACTTTGCCACTGTAAACAATTAAACAAATTGGTTGGTTGCTATTTAATATCGTTAATTGTTAATTTGATGAGTTGATGTATATTATATAAAAGATAATATTAACCATTATTTTCAAACAGAAATCCACCCCAGATCCGCCACTGGAAAAGGTAGACTAGAAAATAGTGAATAATAGTTAGAAATCATTGAATATTACTGAATATCGGTCAACGAAGAGTTTGTAAGAAATTTCATTATCGATTAAGTCCGTCTATATATTCAATATTTTGTAACGCTGTAAACAAAATAATGGCAGTTTTTCTGTTGGCAATGAATTAAATTAAATTAAATTAAATAAGACACGTAACGATAATTCAAATAACATATCTAAGTATTTTCACTTTAAATTCGATACGAAGTAATTCTTATGATTCTATTCCGTAACTTGGTGCTCAGAAAAATTAGACAATTTTGAATCTATGTGAACATTCTCTATCTTGTAACCCAATTAATTAATTAATTCCGTAATCTTATCACAAGACGTGGATAGTAAAAGTCTCCCCATGACGGAAGGCACGAGATGGCTGTGTGGTGGAAACGGGGGAAGTGTGTACGCACAGGTCGGGTACCCGTGGGGAGGGGCAGTGTTTGGGTTAGAGGTTATTCCCCTTACACGCGACGGAGGCGGCGCGGCGGCCGCAGTGACGCCGAGCCACGCGATGCTGTCGTTGCCGCCTCCCTCGCCTCCGCCGCCGCCGCCGCTCGATCCTTCACTTCCGCGTCTCGTGAGGCCGATGGAGGAGGTGGCGGTGACAGGAGGAGTGGGAGAGAGAGAGAGAGAGAGAACGCAACGCTCTCTCTCGTTCTCTCTCTCTCTGTTTCTATCCTAAACTGTTTTATCTTCCCTGCTGGCCGTCGCCCCGTGTTTGATGGGTGGGTGCGGATGTTAAGACAGGGTCCTACGACACACTACATGTTAGTTCATAAGAGGAATTTGAATTTGGTTCGTTGAATTGCATAAGGATTAGATCACAGCTGTATATTGCCCTCTACATAGCTTGAGCCAAAAGCATATCCAACCTACACACTTCTATGTTTGGCCAATTTTCTTCTTATTTATTAGTAAATTATTTTTTTTCCTCCACGTGGTCATACGCAGTTTGTACTGTTTTTTGACAATAAATTTATTTATTTATTTATTTATTTACGCTCTCGTACATTTCAAGTCATTGACTGATCTAGGATTATTTTGGGGTATGAACATAATATTCGCATTAGTAAATAGGTCTACGTAGCGACGGAATTTTATTTTTATAGGAAATAAAAAAAAATATGGGAGGGAAGGGGGCTTGCGTCCAGAACTTCCTCCCCCCCCCCATTTCCGCCTCTGATTGAAGCAATTTCATACAAAACTAAGCAATCCTTAATTTATGAACCGACGAGGATATGGTAGTCCACTTTAGTTTGAAATTAAATAACACTCGAAATTAACAAATGATCTAACTCTAAATTAAACCTGCAAAATCTGTCGCACTACCCAACCTTTTTGGCCATTTTCCATTTGGCTGGCATTGCGAGCCGTGAGGCGTACATACTCGCAAGCAGTGAACGCTCTTCCGTCGTCTGCCCCTGAGGAAACCAGAGTAGAATCAGTGAAAGTGGAAGATTCTCCCGGTGCCAACGGGCGCAGAAACGCTAAGCGGTGTNGGGGGGGGGAGGTATCCGCGTTGCATGCTGCAGAGCGTATGCATGATGCATGCGCCCGCAGACGAGAAAGCGCTCTCGCCACTTTCTCTCGCGATGAGGGTATTCGAGTGCATTCAGAACCCACCCTTCCATCCCACTTGAATCGACAGAGGATTTTTCAAGTGGTGAAGATAAATGTTATCACGTCTAGTCGTCGTTAGCTACGTACCATACTAGAAATGAGAGTTCCAAATATTTACAACCCACATTACACGGAGAAATGTAGTTGACTCGGGCTTCAGAAGAGGATATCACTATGCCAGAATGTGATACTATGCCAGAATTTTGTATTAAAAAGAACAATTTTTTTCCCATTATTATCACCCAAATTTTAAGATATATTTCAAAGATAAATTAATATCACTCAAACGCATGTGATGATATTAGATCTTAATGCGCAAAATTTTTAATATACTTCTATTATTAGCAAACGAACAGGAATGTTTGGCTTAAAAATATTAGTCATGTCCGTAATAGATTGTATGCATTGTTCAGTTTTAAAATAGTTAGGTAATACACACACTTTTTTTAATGTAACATTTTAAAGAAGAATAAAATGAGGTAAACCTCTTATTTGCGATCCGAGAACGTTACTTGAGCGCCTCTAACTTAAGAAAATATGAATTAACGAACGATAATTTCAAAAGGTGTTTGCAAGCACAAAGTGCACAACACAGATTTCTGATTCTACGTGAGAACAATGTTTTAAACTAATCTAACTTCGGAACATTCGCATGCATTTTGAAAAATCGTGATTCATGTGATCCATCAATTTTGATACAGCCGTAATACATGTGATACATGATTCTTTCCTCAAACATCGACCATATAACGCTCAAATGTATTATTGAAAAAACTCACTCATTTGTCTTTGTGGTGAAATGAACTAATATATATTTAATATATAGGTCTGAAAAGTCATTCTCATATTCCTCCCGAATTGTATCCAAAACAGCAACATGAGGCGAGGACACATGGAGAATAACGTGACGAAAACAGTGATTCTCCTCGCCCGCCGTAACCACATTCCTACGCGTGCGGTCACTGGCCAATTGAGAATTGCACAATCGACATCATTCTCGCGCATCCGGAATAGGAAGGCAACGAAACATGAGAGAAGGGGATTTGACATCACTTCGCGTCACTCCGCGCTTCCCACGTAATTGGAAAGAAGGGGACACGGAGGCAGCGAGAGGAAGGAAGATGTCTGCGAAGCACGGATCTGCTTGATTGCTATTAATAAGCAGCACTTTCTCCGCCAGATATCATGCTCTTCCACTCTCACGTTTTCCTTCCGAACTCCCAGCTGAATGGTGGCCGTCCGTTGACCTAGTCATCGACTGCATAATTTTTATATTTCCTCCTAATTGAAAGTACACTCTTTCCATTGGGATGATATTTTTATGTACTTCTTAAGCCCGCTTTACACGGTCCATTTTACGTACTGTTTCGTGCGATACACACCAGACTGGATGTAGATTGTATGGAAATTTTGAAGCATGCTCTATTCTTCTGTACGACTCGTACAAATTGACTAGCGCACTCCTAGCGGCATCTCTGCTTACTAGTTGCAGTGTCAGTGTTCTCTCGAGTAGGTTGCGTGATTAAAATAGTGTGCGTAGTTGTGTTTTTGTTCTGTTGCGGTGTTTCCTGGTTAGTTGAACTTCGGATATCAATCATGGCGAATAAAACCAAGTATTATATAAACCATTCGTTTATAAATGAAGTCTGTTTCCATGTTCAGAGAAATGGTAGTCCAGTTGAGGTTAGTTGTTTGATGCGTTTCCCATGGCGCTGATAGACAACATTCTTACGCCATCCATTTCTCGTTCAACACCGTGTAAAACGCTTATTTCGGAACGTCCATTTTCTGTACGTCAAGCGTGACGTCATCCACATCACATACATTTCTTGTACAGCGATTGGACACAAATTGTATTTAAAATGGACCGTGTAAAGCGGGTTTTACACTGGCAGAACAAGCTTGGATATGATGTCCAAATTCAGAAGGGGGAAAGGATTTCTCCAAATCTTTGGATGCGGTATCCCAATCTTACAGTATAAGGTTGGAATATTATTTCCAAAGGTTTGGAGAAATCCTTTCCTTCCCTTGAATTTGGATCTCACATCCAATCTTTAGAATATTGAAATCCATAGATTTTTTCTCAGAATAATTTTTTCTTCCCGACCACATCGATTGGAGGATGCTCTGCAAGGAAAGGTGTTGCCGGATATTCTTGACGTACTGAACTTATATTAATCTGGAAGAGAAAAGGACAAAGCAAAGTGGAAATCTATCTCAATGCAGCCACGCGGCGGATCGAACCCAGAATGTACGTCGGAAATGCAGGTACAACCGCTGACGTTTGAGTCTGTTCGGATTATTAAAATAGGATCCTATTATCGATCATTCGGCATCACACACGACGTAATCTGGGTACGAGTCATGGAGACAGGAATATTTCGTTTAGATCATGTTGAAAAAGAAAACTCGAAACGGTAGGTCAAGACCCCCAGTAAGGATATTATGTATTTTCGTATAACTCCGATTACTAAATTTCATTTTCTTGTTTCATACTTCCATCCAGCTGTTTTCTGTACAATTAGTCCACAGGCAACTATAAGGACCTGTTAATTCGTCTTGTTGCTTCTGCCAAAAACACAAGCATACTTGGTTGGAGGCAGTGGCGGATATAGACCGTAGTCAAAGAGGGTCTAACCGGGGAGGGATCTGGGGCGCATTACTATTCGAAAATATTGGTTTTAAAATGTTTTATTAATATTATCTTTTATATAAAATACATCCTCATAAAATAGATAATCAACCATTAACAATATTCAATAGCAACCAAATGTATTAATTGTTTAAAGTGGCAAAGTATGCCTTATCTGTTGAGAGTTTAAGTCCACTGGTTGGAGGTATGACCGAGCCTCAAGTAGCATCCTCCTGACATAAAACGTGCCTCCCTCGTTCGACGATAAAAAATTCCTCTCCCCGCCCTGCCTCTTGCGCCCGCTCTCGCTGAAGGAGATTTGAGTGCGTCACGCGCGCGACTGCGTAATGAGGGGAAACAGTCCGGAAGAGATCCTCCTTGGAGTGAAGGAACAGAAGAAGCGCGGAAGTGGGCGGCTTCCGAGAAGAAGATTGTTTCCACAAGCGACGCTTAAGCCATTCTCACTTGTCCTCTCTCGACCTCGCAAATCCTCATTATGCTCTTCAGCAGTTTGACACTTGTACTTTTATGAGTCGTCTTAAAGATGACGGGGTCATTTCATACACGTAAAAGTAAGACGAATTTTTAATCGAACTCATTGAAGACTATAATATTTATTAAATCATCGTTGTTTGTATACAATTTAAGTTATTATCAACTGTATTATGAGTGAGATCTCTTTCCGACATCTGTGGGATACCAAAGGCAACAATAAATAATACGAACAAAGTACATAAAACGTATGAAATTTAGAAACTTCTTTCAGTTTTATTCGTATTTTGAAGAATGAAACTAGTTCGTTTTAGATGTAAACTAATGTTTCCTTTGGGTAAATCAGTTCAAAATAGGTGAAGCGGGTCGTATGTATCTAAAGATTACTTTGTCCCGAAAAAAAATTGAAATCTTACCTTCATTGATAAATTTTATTTTCTGTGTAATGAGGCAATTCACATGTTTCAATGCAATCAGAAAAAACTAATGTTCTCCTTTCAATGGATTCAGTTATTTTGGGAGGATGTTTCACAGGATAGTCTTCCGAGCGGTAGTAAATAAAGAGACAAGCTCTCTTCTCAGGTGATGTCGAAGCAAGAGAGAGAGAGAGTTGTTATCGGTCAGTGACACGGAGAAAATTGCTCGGGTTGTGTCTTGCTTCATCAGAGAAGCGCTCGCTCTTTCTTTCAAGCGGAAGCATTTCTCTCACAAAGAATTTTGATGGTAATGTGGGAAGAAAAATGTCATAAAATGAGGATCGAAGGAAAGAGAGCGTTCTCATTTTTACCGAAGTATTTAGGCGGGAATTTATATCACAGTGTATAGAAAACATCACATCACACATTTCTGCTTGAGCACTTCTTGGGCTCGAAAGCGGTCACTTGATAATTACCTAAAACTTAACAATCACAATTAACATGCAAGTTGAGTTATTTCATCCTCCAAGAAAGAAAAAAATTAAAACAAAGTGTCATTCAAACAGTATTTCGACAGGTGGAATCCTATCAAGTCCGCATTACTAAACATCTACATAAATCATTTTAAGCAATTATATTCGTATGATAATCTATACTTTTCAAAGTTCCGGTTCAAAATCGCCAAAAAAGCATCCCAATGCCGAAGACCTTTACTTCCGCATCACTTCCGGACACTCCTCCCTTCAGGACCTGCGTCACTGCGTTAGGGGCGGATGCTAACGTCGCTAGGGTCAACACGGAATACGGCGTCCGTACGAAAGATATCGTATCGAAATGTTACGATGGCTATCCTACGTTCATAGAACGAGTAGTGGTCGAGTTGAAACAAATGCTTATGACATACAAGAAACTAATTTTACCTTTCAATTACTTAAATCGTGGAAGTAACAAAGGAGCAACATTGATGTTTGTTTTATGATGCATAAATAATAGGAAGCAATTTCTGTGAAGAATTCAGGGTTTTCTCCGGAGCGAAGGCGACTCAAGGGATATTTACGACTCAAACGCTCTATTAGGCTGTGGCATCTACAAGCGCGAGACGGCCCATCGTCGTCTCCAGACAATGGAGACAATATGGTCAGCGATACATTGCAGAGCCGCCGAGCTTCAAAGGCATCACGCCGGCAGAAGTGCTGGGTAGAGCCGTCGCAACTGTATATACATGGGAAGCGTCAGTTTTTATTTTCCTCGAAACGTCGACAGCGCCAGCGGTGGCTCGTCTCTTACTTATAGATGCCGCATCTTTAAGAATGTGAATACCCCAGTTCTAATATAATTTAACATTGGCCGTTAATTACTCTGTAATGTGCAATTAAAAAAGTCGATCTTACTAATGAGAAACCATATTCAATACAAATTTTACTAATCAAAATAAAATAAAGTGAGTAATATTTCATGCTCTTATTCTTATTGTAAACATCCGGTATGTAATTAAAATTTCTGTTCAGAACATGTGCAATTCGAAAACTGAATCCAAGTACTTTAAGTAGTAAAGATATCTTTTAAATTCACCATTTATTTCATTTCACCTGCTATTATAAACACGAAACCTATTACTCCTGACAATATCAGTAACAAAATGTACTGCCAAAATATCGTAGTCAATACTAATTTATATTTGTTAATATTTTGAGATATTACTCTTAGATTATATAACGATCTGATGATTTTAAGAAGACACCTGGAATTCATCTAGGTTCAGAACATTGGCTACCTTACATAAACTTCATAACTGTTGTCACAATCAAAATGTGCACGATAAATCCGTCGCTTAATATCAGTTTCGAGGAAGATGTCAACTAAATATCTCTCAGCTAATAAAGTCATAGGATAAGTAGTAAGAAAGTTCAAACTTCAGTCGACTAGTTGACGAACACTTAATTATAACTTAATTATTTTAAAGTGCGAGCAAGTCTTACAACCTGGAAGTTAAAACTCTCCAAGAATGTTTCTAATAAATATATTAATCTAAAAACTGACATGGAATGGCGAACCTCTCCGTCAACGTTAACCATCTCATTTGGAGGAATGAATTTGGATCCCGGGTCCTCCTACATATACCACTGCTCGCAATATATCTCGCTGACCAGTCACAGTGATGGCCAGACCGGACGGGCGATCCTCTTAACCGAAAGCTTGTTATCAGTTGTTCGGCAGTGACGCAGCGAAGACTTGTGCGAATTATGTTAGTTGCCGAAGCTGTCTTCCTGATCGACGAACGGACGGACCGATATAGAGGCACTAACGTCGGATAACAGCTACCTCCCAAGCAGAAACGCTTTGCGCTACAGCGTGGCACTGGTTTGCTCGTGTCTGCTAAGAATACGCTGTTACGACACACGAACACATCTGTCGAATCCGTACTCACAATTATGTAAATTCCAAACAATAGTCTATTTGGCGAAATATGTCATAATTGATACCTCGAATAAAACAACCCAAGCAATATTTCTCAATAATTTTCTCCATTGTAAATGATACATCAATATTATATTCAGATATGAGCCTCATTGATACGTATGTTTTAATTCAGTTAGACAAATTTCTATATTTTCAAAATTGTACGCAGAAAATGTAAAATAATTTTTAATGTCAGAAAAAAATATATCTAACTCTTCATATATCATCTATATAGCCGATAAAAATTATAAAATATTTTAAACTTCATAAAAATCATGTGAAACATGAATATATTTTAGAATTGCAAATGATCTGTTAGGTTTTCGTCATTGTATTAGACGACAGTTAAAAATGAGAAGTGTATATTAGCGATGGCTAGAGCTCAGACCTGCTCACTGGAGAGACTGTTCAGCTGATCAGCTGACTTCATTTATCGGTCAGTGGTCTTGGACTTGGAGGAGGAAGTAATCAATCGCACATATGGCGACGGAAGGTCATTGGCCCGCATTGGTGTTCGATATCGGCAATAAATATAAGTCCACAATTGGGAGTATCGGAGAACGGATGTTACAGGGCTTTGTTTGAACGTATACTCGCACATGTACAACGTTCTGCGGACTAGAATTATTTCACATTACTTAATGTACATACCGTTACATGTACAAGTTCATTTTTCATACAATTTGAAAACAACACAATGTTTTATTAAAGCAACAAAAATAATTAACAGAATATTCGTAAGCATTACCTCACTCGATTATACTATAGAAAAGTTCATAGTTAAAGGTTTACAAAAATACAATGAACACATAAAACAACTTTTCGCGTAAATGTTTTATCAACTTTAGATCACATACAAATGTGTTAATTTAACAATATTTAATTTACGATCCGACACAACAATCCGTACCTTGTCTTGTCGTAGCACTCACCCAAATGGTTCATGGTGTAATATACGGAATATAGTGTAGGCACTGAAGTGTTTGCATTACAGCGTAGAGATACTCGAGAAGAGAGGTGGGATCCACGATCAACAAATCACGGGCCATTAACTAATATGAAAAACCCACATTTGCTGCTCTCACCCGTGGCTACCTCTATGCATCTCATACAAATAATGAATACAAGCAAACCAAGCGAACGCTATTGTTTTGTTTTGTTTTTTTTCCAAATATTTTCATCCTTGTTTCTCTGAAATAATGAACAGTTCCGAATATTTTGTAATAATCAGCTATGCTGAATGATTATTATTCGTCATTAAAATATCGTGCTTAATTGATTCTGAGTTTTAAAAAAATTACAAACCACAGTCGAATACGGTGTACAAAAGAGAGTATTAGTACTATTGAGAGTTTGTTGAAAAATAATAAGCAGAAATATTCCCTATCCCGGCAGAGAAATGTTACAAAAAAAAGTGTAAGCAGTGTTCCTTAGAGTGACCTCCAAATATAGATCAATAACATAATATACATAACAATTGTCATGTTTTCGACCCAGAGGAGAGGGCCCGCAAGGGCCATTCATTAATGATAGTTAATTTCGAAACTACAATAACTGTATAAATTTTAGGTTTGAATACGTGATTTTAAAAACTGAACAGTTTAATATTGACAGTCACTTGTTCATTAAGAATCTCAATGTGGATTTTACGAATTACTTCAAATGATAGGTCAACTAAACGTGCATATTAAAAAAGGTATTGCAATATTCTCGTACGGTGATTTACTATTGTTTACTACATAGAACTCCCGATTGGAAAATGGGAGAGGACCACCAATACAAAACCTGGTCCCGGGGTCCCAAAACTCTGCGACCCTGCTTACTGTGATAAGCCGTGCATAGTGATGAATCACTTCCTTAAGTACTCCGTGTCCTTCGGAGGTGAGTCAAACCGTTCGGAAGGGAAAGGAGGGGTGGCAGCAAGGGCACAAGCCCGTTGTCGACGGTGTCGCGTCTCCTACCGGCATCGCCGTCGCCTCCGACCGTGCGGCACGCGCCGTGTTATCGCAGGTCAAGAGAGTGACGCGCCCAAGGCGGGCCGCGGGGGCGGGAACTCTTGCCCCGCGGCAGCAGGGTGGGCGAAGAAGAGTTATACGTTGTGGCCGCTCGGCGGCGCACCGCGCACTGCTCTGCCGTCGTTGCTGCCGCCGCCGCCAGCGTTGGTACGTTGGTCGTTGACCCGCGCCCCGCCACGACGCCTCCAAGCCCCGCCACTCGCTCGCTCGCGCTGCGCCGAAGGGCCTGCGCCCGCGTCCGCGCGCACAACACCCCCTCCTCTGCCCGCCGCCGCCACCGCTGCCACGGCCGCCTCCTACTCCGTGGGTCAGGCGCCGGGCGTTCACCCCGTCGTCGCCGCGCGGCCGACTGAACGACACCGCGCGGCAGCGCTTGCCGTGCGCTGTCCGACGGCCGGTCCACACGCCCGCTCCGTCACGACGATGACGACACAGTGTGTGGGGGTTCGGCACTCCCAACACACAAATCAAATGGAGAACTAAGGAGAGAATTAAAGCAGGAAGCGAAACCAAAACATTGTTTTTCAAGTCTACGAAGGAAGTTTCACTGGCTTCCCAAGACGTACGTGGAAACATGACTCATTCAACAACTCTTATTTGTTCATGATTCAAAAAAAATCTTAACTCGTTTATTACTCATTTAGGCAAAATTGATAACGACTTTTATGATTTTGTATCATAAAAGGAAAAACAGAGGTGACAATGCATATTATTTCGCAATTTTTAAATAAAATATCTATCAGAATCCAATGAAGAATTTATTTCACCCACGTTCAAAAAACAGACGTCTACAATAGCGTGCAATTTTCACAATATTTCTTTTTGAACTTAATTACATCATGAAAACTTGTTTTTTTCCCCTTGAATACAAACCAAGAAAATATGAAGCGTTTATGACGATTGAAATAGATACGTCTAAATTGTATCTGTTTGCATATTCTGATATCCTTCAATTTTACTAAAAATTGGAATGAAAACAATTTTTGTCTCGAGGTTCCAAACAAGGTCGGGATATTTCCCGTTA
Source organism: Laupala kohalensis (assembly GCA_002313205.1). Classification (NCBI taxonomy): domain Eukaryota; kingdom Metazoa; phylum Arthropoda; class Insecta; order Orthoptera; family Trigonidiidae; genus Laupala; species Laupala kohalensis. Next base: position 436,393 of record NNCF01125901.1, on the reverse strand, counting down.
TGTTGGAGTATTTGCTGCAAGATATTGGAATTAGCATATTCATTAAGAAATTAAATTCTAGATACGGGAAAGAATACGAATGATATTCGAATGGTAAATGGAGTTGTTCCCCGAATCAAAAAGAAACCAGTTTGTCGTGCGTTATGAAAACTTTTCCAGCCATTTCAAACTGTTATAGGAACATAACATTTAACCCATCCAAACGCCATAGGCAATATGTCGTACATTTCATGACGCAAAGGATGACTGAATGGCAACGTCATTTCCAGAAAATAGTTTGTTGCCTCAGGTAATGTCTGAACGCAATATATTTCACGTCAATCTGTTACATCCTCGCGAGAATGACGGGCAATGTGACACCCGTTACACGTTTGATGGAAAGTTCTCTCGCTTTCTCGAAATTTCCCTTTCGCGGTCTCTGGGAACCCGAGGATCGCGTTGAAAGAGAAATTTCACGGGCAGCAACTGTTGTTCAACATACGCTATTTCAGGACAACGAACCGTAAAATGACACTTGATTATAATACAAGAATTTTATCTTAGATCCATCAAAGATGGTTTAAAAAGACGAACAAGATGTGTTTTACTCGTCACGAGGGTTGGTAGTCACTAGTTGCAATTACCCTGACTTAGGAGGTCAATATTTGAGAATCTACGAATTAAGAGAATAAATTCTTTGAAACATTTAATCACGTTTACAGTTGTAGTTTGCATCCTTGTACATTTGAAAAACCTTCGTAAACAATATTTATGAACTAATTAAATAAATAATTAATAACTCACGACCTTTTATGGACGAATTAAAGACGACGACGACTTTAAACCAAATCGAAACGTCGTGAGCTCTTCACAGAAAATATATCATTCGTCCATAAAAGGTCGTAAGTTATTAAATATTTATTTTATTAGATTACATAATGGACGCTAATAGTAGTACAATAATTGTGAACACTAGAACGAATTACCCGAATTACGAACATCAATACCTATTGGGGAATCACAAACGACGTTGGTCAAATCGAATTTCTCCAACTTGCGTACTTTGAAATTGGAAGTTAATTCTCGCACATTGTTGTATTCGAATGATTAACCTTAGTAATATTGAATTAAATATTTTACAATATTCAAACAAAATATTTCATGTTGAGAGCAAGAAGAATTTTCTTTACAATAGTTATCTTATTATAATATATTTCATGGTGACGCTATCGCTACCATTTCGGTTTAGTGTGTGTGTGTGTGAGGGGGTTTCTCGCTTCCCCTGCATGTCACCCCCAGAAGCTGTTACCACACCTCAGCATTAGTTTTGTTTCAGTGCGTGAGTGGAGATTATTTTGATACGTGAAATTATTAAAATTCTTGTTTGAAGTATACAATACTGAAGATATGAATGAAAAGGCCAAAAGTTAAGAACAAATCTTATCATATATTTCTTTACGGAATAAGTCCTATTTGTCTCCCGGGTAACTTGAAAGCAACCACAAGATCAACTGTTCGTCTAATTACACAAGTTACAACTAATTATTACCTCTGACTCTTGATTCTTCGGATGAATGACACAAGCGAACCAAGTTTAGTTTAACAAAATTATTAAAACATTTTTTATTTAATTGAAAACTTTGGAACGCGTATATTAAAAGTCAAGGTGAGTGCAATACATTTTGTTGATTTTTCAATGAATATTTCAACAAGGCTTCTAAAGAAGCATTTAAATATTAAGACAAATATCATTTCAGACGTACAAAAATCATACATTTCACACACACGTAAATCGGTGCAAACTATTCATGGAGTACTTGTATGTTAAGTACTTAAACACAAAATAAAGATTTGATGTTTATACTAAGTAACTATTACAAGTAACTTTTGACATAACTCAGTCGTTTGGGTTAGAAAAATAAAATAAAAAACGAATAATATTGTTTCAAATGTAAAATATAATTACAAATAACATTTTGATGTAAAATCANAAGAGACAGGTCAAGTTCTCGCCAAGATAGTTTTTATTTAATTTTTTTTTGTTTTGGTTGTAGCAAATTGTTGGATTGTGTCTTATATCCATGAATTGCTCCCCCTAAAAACTCGCATTTTCAGCCAAATGGTAAATTGGGCTCTAAGGACTACATATATAACTTTTTTTAATTGATATATTTAAAGTCGTACGTAATATTTTGTATTCTGAGTGTATGAATTCTTCGTACAGTTCTCTAGCTCTCTAAATTATTTATTTTTGTTTTTTTAACGTATCATCTAATCCTAAGTACTTCAGAAAAATGACAGAAGCTCCTACTTAAGTAATTGCGGTATATAAATGGACTAGGAGTCACACAATGGCTCAATTCATTCCTAAGAACCAAGTATTATCGGTACCAAGGGTACAGAGGAACAAGTTATTCAGATGGAGAGGCGAGACACTCAGGGAGTGGCGACCACTTGGCCAGCGGCGAGGTCTCGATGAGGCGAACGGCCGAATAACTGCAGATCTTCACTCGCGAGGACCTCGGTCGAAGCCCGTCAGCATGTTGCCACTGTCGTCGCTCAGAGATATACCTATGGCCTCAATTATACATCTGCTTATGAACACTGGGAATCCTTGACCCCCAATTAAAATTCTGAAGGAAGGCAAGTTAAGCCCTATAGAATGACTTTTGGCCAAAGGTCCAAGTTATCGAGTTCTGTGTTTATTCAAGTTTTACTTCATATTCATATCATATAACTCGAGAATTGTAAGTAATTAACACGAACGTATAGGAAGTATGCAATTCCTCATTCGTAATAAAAAATTACGGTTACAGAAACGTTTCAGAGAAACCATTCAGAGAAGAAATCTAGCGTAATAAAAAACAAGATCACCAAACAGAGTTTGTTAAGTATTCAGAGAATATTTTCTCGAACAAAGGCTGGTTATTACAAATTAGTACTGACATTTCATTTGTCTAGTTTTACAAAAAGAGATAATACATCGCTCATGGGCTGCAATTGTCCTTTTCGAGTTGTCACTATTGCAGCTCATGAGCGAAATGACAAGAGATAAATTTAAAATGGGAAACAAGAGTCCATGAGTATCTTAATTGAAGTTTGTACGTATCCAAATATCAAAGGGGATGTTCGTGTATTAAGTAAACAATACTAAAATAAATTTCTCGAGTTTAATCTAATCATAGATGCTCTTCGGTGCAAAAATACTGTTGCACGTTTCCCAGCGCACCCCAGCCAAGCGCTATCACCCATGCCAAACTCAACCCAGTCGGACAGCCTAGGTGGCAACAGCGCTTTGACCCACAAGCCGGCTCCTCAGCCGACAAGGGCAATGCTCTAGGGGGGGCTAGGAGACAGACCGAGCGTGTTTGCTTGGTGACAAGTCATTAGCTGCTGCGACACAAACAGAGATACGCTGACAATTAGCCAATATGACGTCACTGGAATCCGATAGATGAACATATTTCACGAATTATGTTTTTATTATGATAAAAGTGAAATGATTATAAGGTGAAATGGCATCATCAAAAATAAGTAATGCAATTAAGAAACAAGTACTATTAATACTAACATTACACAATTTTGCAACATATGTGAAATGAAATTGACAGAGAAGTTTGTTAATCTAACTGATAGATCAGTTTATTTGGTTCCAGATTTTTAAAAATAGGTCTGCAATTAGAGAAATATTTTATGTTATTAGTACTAACACTTGAACCATACTAATTCTTAACCCATAAATAACACCAAGAAATGTGAAGAAAAAATTAAGCAAATTGATCTGCCAATATCAAGTGCTGGTACACCACATTAGTGGACCAAGCAGTTGAATTTACTACGTATTTTCCTAACAATAATAACTTAATTTTTAATTTCACTATTTTTTAGCAACTACATGATATTTTATACTAAAAATGAAAGCTGTCAACATTTATGGAATGACGTACTTTCTACATTAAAAAGTTTTCACTCATGCAAAGATTTCACACATTTACAACAGAAACGATAAAACTCAAATACATTAATTACTAATATCTCCTTCTATTTTAAATTGTATGTACAATTAGTTAAGATAATTTCTAATCTTCATAACTACAGGAAAGTCGTTGCGCAGATATACCTAATACACAACAAAAATATTCCTGTCAAGTTGTTAAAAATTTATATGAACTTCTTGATAATGGTACTTATTTATACTTCCCCATATACTGTATTTTTGAGATAATTATTTAATTTTTTCCTGTAGAGCATTTCATATATTCACTGTAAAATACTCTCATTAATGTTAATGGCTATGAGAATATACTGGCTGAACTTTGTTTTGAAACAATGCCATACATCTTGTAGAAAACGATCATGCAAAAAGTCTTTAACAGTGAACTACTCCTCCAATCCAAATTTTAATTCAATAAATAATAGTATGCCACCTACTTTGATGAGGAAGGAATTTTCTTGTATATTGAGATGTTGATGGTATCGGCTCATTTTTCTTCTGTTTAGTCTGAAAGTTGGAAAGACATAATGACAAGGTTTTGTTTCAGTAATGTATTGTCGTTTCAGGCAGGTATCACTATTACTACACAGCGTTCAAGACTTATTTGATTGAGTTATCTTTTGGAGGTTATGTTTACATTACTCCTTACCTTAGGTTTGTTGATTTGTTCACTTCTTGCCGCAACAGCATAGCTGTCGATAGTAGGAAAAGTGGTAGCTGATGGAACTGGAATGTTGACACCGGTGGAATATAAAGCTTTCAGAGGATCAAAAATTTCAGATCTCAAATCAAGCGATTCGTCTTCAGCTTCCGACATGCTGAAACACAGAAAACAAATGACATTCGGACGGTTATTGCCACAGTAGTAAATACTTTTAGCTAGTTCCGAAGTTCAGTATGCATAAAATAATATTTCTATTACGTTGTTGAAAATTATTTATTCGTCACTAGTTAAGGAAATTTATTTATTCGTCACCAGTTATCAAGTACTAAAATTAAACATTGAAATGTTTATTTTGGATACATAGATTCTCAAGCTGTTGGCCAACTTGCCAACGACGAGTGGCCACAGGTGATTCTGTTGACAACACCAGCGCTACATAGCAGAGACATTGGATACTACATGTACTTGGAACAACCTCCGCTAGGTTGTGCGCCATGTCGATGACGTTAGGATGACGTCGTATATGTTCCCTATTCAAAGAAAAGCATTTTGCGTACGATATATGCGTACCAGAATTTTCAGAGATTTCTTCAGCAAGGACTTTGTCACTTTGTGGATTATAAATCAGAAGTTTAATTCATAAAGCAGTATATTTTATTATTTTTAAAAACTTTTCATTTCTCCTGAAGGTGACGTTCTCAATCTCCATCAGAAAGAAAAACTGAGAACACGATGCATATGAAAGTCGATTAAAGAAACGGGTATTTAATTATTTATAAATTACATATTTACATTCTAAGATATTAATAATTTTTTTAAAAAGTATTTAGAAGATAATTTATAATTTAATTTATGTAACACAATATATATTATGAATTATTCAAGTGCAATCCTTGTGTATACGTTGTATACTTATTTACCAATACGAATTAACGTATAAAGCAACTTCACAGTTTGGTTATTATAATCACGAGATGTTTTGTTCAAAAGTAGTGAGTCAAACGTATAGTTTATACATCAATTTTTCTTTTTTTATTGCAGACAGTCACCTACACCCGTTGTTCATGTTGTGGCTCAAGTTTAAGAAATACCGAGATATAGCAAGGTACAGTATTACTTTTATCACTTAATGTTTATTAAATGTATAAATAAATGCATAAAGAGATATATTAAATGAATAAAATATAAATATAAAAAAAATTAAGAAATCAGCAGCCTTGAATTGGTGTTGCATTCATACTTGCAGTGCGTTGTGTAACACTACATCCTTTAGTATTGGAATGGGACATACGAATTATTATTACTTTTCTTTGTGACAGGTAACATTCATTTCATGTAAAAGTCTTTTGACAATCTTTCTTTATCAGAAATGTGCCAATGTGTGCTGTTTTGCACGAATAAAATTTTATTCTACAATTTAGGGGTATCATAAATTAACGTTGAGCAACTGAAACGGATTATCCCTTGTCACCTTTTGTTTTTATTTTTTGCTGGGGAAAGAGTGTTAGGAAACAGCCATCCGAAAGTTAGAAATAAATTATCGAACTGTTATTTATAAGTTTCAAATAAAACGCAATAAATGATCCTCCTCTGTATAAGTTTGATGTATCCTCTCGTTGAGGTAATCGTTGTCTGGATTCACCACTAATATTAAGATTCATGATGGACACAGTATTAGTTAAGTTCAGTACTTGAAGTTTTCCGCGACCAGCACCATACATTCCCAGCTAACCATTTGCATCTGCAACGTAGATTTAAAACTTGACCTAGCTACAGCCTTCTTCAAAACTTTTTCTTAGGTTTGGACGGTCTAAGTATTAGTTTTACGCGTTATAAGGGATTTACAATGAATTTTCTTAACTTCTCCAGAAAAAAAGTTGTTTTAGTTTTATCTACGGATGCGGCAAACTGGACTTTACAATTTTGAAATAAATAGAGAAAAAAATACAACAAAATATCTTTCATTTAAATAAAATTCATATAATGTCATTTTTTTGCAGTTTATTGAACAAAATGCTACCAAATTGTTGGGCACTACTGTTGATCTAATTTTTCAATCATTATTGATGCATTCGCTGAGCTACAGCTATGAGTTGGGAAGCAGTAGAATAGTGGAGTAATAATGATTCTGAACTGGCGTTTGTAGAGGTACAGCTGTGTCTGATGAGCATTACATTTTCGTTATTTATGAGCTTTCAAGAAATAGAATCACTGGTAGCAATTCGGCGAGCATTTTGCATCCATATTGTGCTTTGTCGATGAGATTCCGTTTACACTAAGAAAATAATTTACGCCAGGATTTCAACATTTGTAGAAAAACAAGGCGAAAATAGTCTGACCGACCTCACACTACCACAAAACCGAAAAATGATGATCCTGTGAAAGTGTCAATTGAGCGGCTTCTACTTGTGAAATATCGTTTTTGTGTTTTATTGAACACAAATTTGTAGGAATTCTGGTAATATTATAACTCGCAATGAACTCGTTTTATTCTTATCTTCTGAAATGTTAAAATCCACCTCTGCCTTAGGACCCTTGATCGGAACTGATGGGATGTTCCCTTGCTTGCTTCCGGGGAGTAAATTAGTTTATTGTCCTCCACGTGCTCTCACGCAGTTTGTAACTGCTTTTTTGACTATACATTTATTATTTTGAGCGTTCCCCACAGCACGGCGCTCTACATGAAAACATGCTGCTGTCCTACACGTATCAAGCCGCAGGTTTCGCAAAGTTCTCCGAAATCTGAAAATGAAACGTCGGAAAAGTTGCAACCGTTTCATTCCCAGACTGAATCATGGTACACGTCCTACAAAAGATCAGAGAATGCATGAATAAAGAATGAAAAGTTTATCTATTGTGATGGCTGTAACTATTAGGAGGAAACATCGTGTTTAAAAATAAAATAAAATCGACATTATTTTTCATGATAAAGTTCTTGAAATAAAATTTTGCTTTTTATATTTTGAAATAAACTAAAAACCAAATGAAAAAATCTCGTTTTTTATATTTGGTTTCTAGTTTATTTCAAAATTGTAGATCTCGATATGTTTTACTTATCTCAACAAGTCCAAAATATTTGTTGCTCATAACCGTTCAAATCCCATCGCAACTCAAGAAATACTTAAAATGGTTCGTTGAAATGCCCTGTTTTTTGCTGATAAGTCTTAGGATGCAATACCAATTTAATTCTATCGGAATAAACATACTAAAGAGATTCTTTTTTCACGAGCAATGCAATGAAGCTTAAAAGAATATAAATTTGATAGGAAGCACAGATAAGACCAATGAATATATTAAATGAGACAAAAAAGTTCGAATCAATTTCACCGTAAATATGTGGAATGATGCGAATAAACCACACTTATTTGTATGTAGTGAAGACATTGTAATAAATTGAGTATGTACGTATGTCCACAAGTATTACTATTATAATTGTAACAACATTCATCGCTATTACCACAAAACATTCGTAAAACACAACAATTACTTCCTTGCGTATACAGTAATTGTTAAAGTGCACTGATCTGCTTCAAAATTTCTTGGTCTAAATTACTGCAGTGAACTTGATCTTCGGTTAAGTGGTAGCTCTACGCTGGAATATTTTCACAGAATATAGTAGTCACAAATTACACTTCGTATGCACTACGTTAATTTTTATTGTGTTTTGTGGAAAAATGAAGACAAATATTCTCTGTAGTATTTATTTATTTTATGGATTCCAAATAATGCATAGAAGAAGTCATGGTCTCCAGAAGCGGAAAGAATAAGTGTTTACACGCATTCGCGGAGTACTCGAAATTCTCAAACATCTTCATTTTTGTTTCAATATCAGGCCGACAAATAATACATTTCATTGGAGGATGATAGTAGTAACTTCTAAAATTAATTAATAGTAATTAAATAAACATTTTAAGTGTTATGTGTGTTGTTTTAAAAATAAATTTAACACTATCTGAAATGGGGATTTATTTTACATAACTTACTGGATATTCATTGCAATATTTGTTTTATATTACCTTTTATTTAAATATTGAATTATAATCAACTAGCTGATTACCCGGCCTTGTCCCGAATTTTTCTTAGGCTAATTTTCTATTGCTCAGGAAAAAATAAAAACTATCTACGAGATTGTGTATCTATCTATATCTAAAACCTATCGTATATTGTAGAATCAACGTACTTTCACTGGTACCTAAAACATGTAAAGTATCCTATTTTTTCAAATTCATAATAATACAGAACATGACTGGATACACTGCACAATCTCGCGGAAACCAAACTGGTCGAATTTTCGCTTCCGAGGCATGACGCGGCCGGACCACCTCAATAAAATTCTCGTAAAATCTAAACTATTCGTCGAAATTTTACGATTTACAGATCTTTGATAAATGCACAAAACAAATAATCCATTAAATTTGATGATAATTGATTTTTTTATTTCTTAAATTACACTACGTATTTTAACACTTCTATTTCAAAAACATTTTATCGATAATTTAAATAAATTTATTGTCAAAAAACAGTACAAACTGCGTATGACCACGTGGAGGACAATAAACTAATTTACTCTCCGGAAGCAAGCAAGGGACCATCCCATCAATTCCGATCAAGGGCCCTAAGGCAGGGGCGGATTCAAAAATTTCAGCAAAAGTTCCTAGATAAGATAAAAAGTTAGCTGCGAGTTATAATACATATATAATGTCAATATGTTTGTAATTTAACGCAAATATGTTTGTAAATTTACATGTACAAGTTATTATCGAACTATAGATTATTCTGAGTATAGTGTTTAAAAATCATAAGAATTGAAATAACACTAAATTCACGATTTATTGTTACAATAAACACGCCCCTAGACAAAGCCTAGAGAACCTGTATAAGAAATCCGCCTCTACCAGAAGGAAAATTGGAGAAAAAACCCTGGCCAGGATAGGGCTACAGGATTAATGTACACAACCGTGCCAAAGTTGAGTACACATAAAACTAAATTAATATGAGCCAAACGGCAACACAATCATGCAAGAAAATAGTTTTTGAAATTGTTATAAGTTGTTTAAAAAGTACTACAGCAATGGCGTGCTGTACAGCAGCAATTTCGGATACTTTTTGTAGATAGACGTATGCTTTCGCTTACTTTTGCATCTTTGAGGCAAACAATATTGCCATTCATAGTTGTCGCCATCTCTAACCGTTCAGGCAGCTTAAGCAAATATAACTCTATTTTCCCGATTTTATCGTCATTTATAGTAAAAAACCATTGCTATCTTTCCTACCACTTATTTAAAAAATAAAAGTTAGCCTATGTCCATCCTGGACATCTAAACTATCTCTTGCCTAATTCATCACGATCGGTTCAGTGGTTTAGTCGTGATCAGGTAGCAAACAGACAGACACATTTTCATGTTACGCATTTATGTGTGGATACATACCGACCTAGTATGGATACGTACCTGTTGGCTTCTACAAACGTTTTGTATTTCGAGTATCTTTAAAGTTTGTTTTTTTTGTATATTTACGTCATGTTTATTTTGTAAATATTTATTATTTTGAGGGTGGCCCCGGTCCCTTTTCTGAATAACGCCACTTAAGTGGAATATGACCTATCGTTTATGTGTAACAAAAAGATAATAGGGTCTAAAATTGAACTTGAACTCTGAAAGTGTCTTGAGTCTCTCAGAAACGATGAAGTACTTGAACTCTGAAAGTGTCTTGAGTCTCTCAGAAACGATGAAGTACTTGATTTTTAGCTCAGGCAATTTCAAGACGGAAAGATAGATAGAAAGAGAAAAGTCTCTACAGAATTATCCCCATGGTCAAGAGAGTGGTACCATCTTTCAAGAGAGAAAATATTAGTGGAGAAGTGGAGTGTGTTTGCAGAATTCATGCTGATCGTCAGAGAGAATGTTATTACTCGAAGAAAGATCAAAAAGACAAAGGCAAAAGGGAGAGAGATTGGATAGTTCCCGACATTCTGTTCATTTATTCTGTGTAAAAGTTTCACTTTCTTAAATATTTTAGGGATCTCACCTTCTGACGAAGATGTTTTGAATTGAAAGTATGTAAAAGTGGATTAAATAATCCTCGCAACTAATACTAGCGAAATTCTGAGATGTTTATAAACTGTTACTAATTCTATGAATTTAGCTCCGATCAGTTTCAGATATGTGCAAAGTACTAGCAGAACTACCCGGTGTTACCCGGGATTTGAAAAGATACTGAAAACAATAATTACTGGACTTTAAACAATTTTAAACAATTCACAAATAAAACAACCAACATACCAAAAATTACATTAACACTCAAAGAAAAGTTGGTTCTGAGAATTGATAAATTTTACCCTAGAGTGGGTATTACAACACCATACAACAAATCTGGATATTTGTAGTTCATTTTCCCCTGCGCTGCCCGGGTTTCTTATATATTCTAAATTCGTTTGTTAGTTTCCATTTTTCTCTACTTTAAAATAAATAACTACCTAGCCTTATTATTCCCAATTCATGTGGGGTCGGCGAATGGGGACGGATATGATGCTTCGCTTTATGTAGCTGAGGAATACTAGGGTGCCGGATGCCCTTCCTGCCGCACCTCGCCTGAAGCGGTGATTATGAATGAAATGGGGGTGAATGATTATGAGTGAATGTTGTGGTGGAATAATAGGCAGGGGAAACGAGAGATCATTTTTCTCAACTTTATTGCTATTCAATTAAATACCACGAAGAGAACCTGCAAATATACGCATAGTTTTCAATCTTGTCTGCTGATATGTATGAACTTACGAATTATTTTAAAATCCGGGTAGAAGGAAAATACACTTTACTCAGAATGCTAAATAAACAAAGCGCGTAGTTCAGACATCTAAATTCTTTGGTTTTCATTTCACTTTTAGGTTAGTCCTCGAAAACTATTTACAAGTCTTGAAATAATTTTGAACGATTCGGTCAGGTAGATTATACGTTCAATGGATTATCCACCTCACATAATGCAATCGAAATCTGGCAAATACATTGATAAGCTTCACAGTCGTGTGAGGGAAGATTCATATCTGCTGATTAGCATCCAATTTTAATAGTTTTCTGCTCTTGTAATTCATCAATATTAACCGTGCTTCGCATTTTACTTGTAGCAACCCTTAAAAAGAGCCCCCTAAAATTTCAAATAATTTCATCTATCACTTTTTCCGATTTCCATGTGACTGATATTCAAAATAATTCACTATTTTTAGTATACAACATATATAGATGTGTAACATGGATTGTGTTAGGTTGGTGGACATGTAAGTTAACAATATTCCCGATTTTCCAGAAATAATTCAACAAGTTGGTATCCTTTGGTTGAGATACTAGATTCTACCATTATCTATGTCCTCCCTGAATATTGTATGATGAAGTATAAATTTTAACATGATTCCACATTGTTTTAGTCCGATTGTTTCGTCTTATAATCAATCTACAGTTCTCAGTTATTTGAAAAATCACTGTACAATAACTTTCAGAAGAATAGTTTTATTTCAATTAAAATAATAATACACTATTAAATAAAGATTTTCATCGGGAAAAAATCCTCCAGATTTTTTGAAAATAACTCAAAAACTACGCGAGATATCAGAAGTAAAAGTTGTAGCTGACAAAATTTCCAACAAATATGGTACTTAGTACTTTTTCGTCAGATACACAGAAAACGAGATATGAGTGTTCAAGGTTGAGACCTTTTTAGCAATTTTTTGTTTAATGCATTTTTACGAAAAAAAGAGAGAATTTCTTTTAGTTTAAACCGATTTTCATACAGTGAAAAGCGCTAAACAGGGGTATGTGAGTGTTTGTACATGTAATACCATGAATTTTGATGTAAATTTTAGCATTTATTTACTCACATGCGCAACTACGTGAATGTGCATTTTTGAAGTGTTTTAGTTGTACGTATGTATGTGTGTGTGTGTGTGTGCAAAAATTATAGTCGTTATTTTTTTTAATCGAATTTTTCCTTTAAATTCAACATTTCAGTGCATCAAATGCCTTATATCAATATATTTATATCTCTGTGATGATAAATATAAAATGATGATATAATCTGATGAATCCGAGGTGGTTGATTATGGTGTTATGAAAAATAGTATAAAAGAGGTTTGATTTTCGAAGAAATTCTTATTCCTGGCGTAATTCATTTTTCGAATTTAAGTTTATAGAAAAGTACATTTTTGAATTATCGTGGGTATTTTCGCAACTATTCACATTATTGCAAGTTTCCCGATACACACAACTGGATAAGTTTGTTTCGTTGAATTTTCTATACAGCATGCAAATATGGTTTACATGCTGTTGTGATCAGTGCTTTTTTTCTGAGAAAAGTTAACAGATACTCAATGTTTCTTAAATATAGAATAGTTGAATTGAAGGCTATTGTTTCTTTGGTTCTTCTTTTTTCTAGCTGTTAATATATTTGTGGCAATCTACGGAACTAATATTTCTTAGCAAGGAAGACACATAATTTTTCTTTATTTCGTCAAGGTACGTAATTGAGATTTTTTTTTCAATTCTGAGAAATGTCTATACCTTGTTTGTTTCAGTCCACGCTCAAATTAATAACTTCTTGTCATATCTGAGGCCTCAGGTTTTTATTTTACGCAATTACCCATTCATGACTCGCCCCCTCAAGAAAAAAACGTTTTTTTGCTGTTGAATCCACAATTTTTTTCCATCACATTTCATTTACTCGATTCAGTGAAGTGTTAATTTCTTAGCTGGTGGAGCGGAAGAGAAACATAGTGTTTTATAATTAGTTACCTTTGATGAAGAGCATAGTAAACTTATCAATTAACACATTCGTAACACAATTAACACATCAATTCGTAAATTTGAGGCGGCAAGCATGGTCGAACAGGGTTAGTATAATTTATGATACGAGTGATATCAATCATTTTTTATCTACCCACTCTTCCTGACGCCTTAATTCTGAAATCAAGCAATGATGGCAGCACCATGGTAGCACCTTAACAGCACTTTTTAAACAATACATGCTGTTTCAATTCAAGCTTCGCGTATCGGACCGTACGAAAAAAAGCTGTGTTTAAATCATCTTTAATTGTCATGGTACTTGGGCTAGGTGTTCACTGGATTTGAAGAATGCATTGGACATATTTGAAGAATGCGACATTTCATTGATGGCAGAGAAATCTTTCAAAGTATGTATTCTTAATTATTGTACATACAATACCATAATACAATTAGACTTTTGAATCGATTCTTCAGAGTACGAAATACGAAGTAATAAGGAAATTAACATAAAACATATAAAACAAATCTCGGCGGAGTCAGAAAAAAATCTTTAGCTTTTCACTTTAATGTCCCATTTGTTCTTCACATAAGAATTAGTAAGGATTGCTGACCTCATTCTTCGAGTCACTCCCACTTTGCCCACCGTCCCCCTTACAGATGGCAGGCAAAGAATAGCTATACAATTGGAAAGCTAACCCCCCTCCTATTATTCACCTCTTACTACTAGTATAACTAACTCTTACTATTTCTAACTACTGTTGAAAGTGGGTTATTGAGGGGGAGGGGGATTGTATTTATATTTTATTTTGTGTTTGTATTTTATTTAGAAACAATAAATGAATAAATAAATAATATTATTAACTACTCCTACTACTACTACTACTAACACCACTTGAGCCAAGTTGTTGGTAAACCCAGCTAGTCGGCTCACTTTCTAACGATAGACCCTACCACCCACCTCCTACCTCCTATCGCCCTATGTAGATAAGCTCCAATAGCGCGCTAACCCATTTCCCATTTACAAATACGATAATAATAATTGAAATTGAAATTTATTTCCAGTTTCTTGTTTAACAAAAGTTTTACATAAGTTATACATGAGTTATTTCAACATTTTTTCAGCACACTATACAACTGGTTTTAACAATCTTAAAACAATCATTAAAAATAAAGTTTTAATATTTGTTTAATAAATTTTTTGTTTACTAATTTAATTTTATAAGTTGTGTTGTATCTTTATTTACATTTGTAACATTACTCTAGTTTCAACAATCTTACAACAATTATTAAATATAAAGTTTATACATTTGTTTAGTAAATTATTAAGGTCTCTAATGACCTTGCCAGTTTTGTTAACTTAGTAATATGTTGTTTATATGTATATGTTGTTAAGTATACCTTTTGTTAATTTATACTTCTTTTAAAAAAGAGTCTCTCTAAGTTCCCTTGAACTTGTTAGATATCATAATAATAATAATAATAAGTTCATTCTGCATATTTATCAATATATTTTAACGAAAATTGAAATTATTTCAAAACGATTGACGATCAAAAGCAAGGAAAATTCATCGTTAGCTATTAGCGACTTTAACTTCAAGTTTACATTACCATTGTTAACATGTTATCTGTGGTGACTTTAACATCAAGTTGAAAGTTTGCATTCTTTTGGTCATCAAATGTTTTGAAATGATATCTATTTTTCGTAAAAACAAAATGAAAAATATGTAGAATGTCCTAGAATTCGAAGTTAATAATTGCAAAGTAAACAATGATGGATCACACTAGTAGGAAGAAAGGATCATTAAGGTGCACATATCCGGAAATGTCTCTCGAAGGATATTAAATGCAGTGAAATCACAAGACAAAAAGTCATGTAAAGCACTTCACTAGGGGAACTAAAGAAATGATATGGATGTCAAAAGCTCAACAACAAATTGAACAAATGTTCAAAGATCTGCTCATTAACAGTGATGCAGGTCTCGCACCGACCGCATGGGTTGGCGACTATGTTCTACCTGGAGTCTTGCGAAATGCGAACTCCTTCGTCGTACGAACGGAATCGGTTTTCGTAATTATTTGCAGTGCCTTTAGCGGGCTATCGTCGCTAATGTTTTGACAGAACATGCATTTCATACATAATAGTCAATACGTTTCAGTATAAAATACACAGGATCACTTTCGACCTTCTCTTGTCGAAAGTTCCTTTGTGAAATAGGTGAGACACCTGCCGCAGAGAAGCAGTTCAGCTCATTGCTTGAAGACTTCACCCTGAAGTCAGTTTTAGCAAGGGCGTGGGAGGGGGGGAGTTAGGTTTCCCGGTGGGGGTAATATTCTGCTTCTTCTATTTGGATTGCTTATCGTGAAACGGGATATTAGAAATGTATCGATCTTCAGTATACAATATTGAATACTTATATATGTTATTGGTCTTTGTAAATCATATATCTAAAGGCATACTCTCATCTAACAATGTTTCGATCGCTTTGATCGTGTATAGGCTGGGTATCACCAGGTCTCTAACTGGTCTACATTTATCCTTTTTTAGAAATGTTTATTGTGCGTTATCGGCGTTAGGGGTCTTTTACAATGAATTCATCTTTTAATTTTAACCAACTAGACGTCGATTTCTTTATTTTTTTACAAATTTGCGATATACTTTTATCAAATTTAATTCTATTACATAAAAAAGGAAACCATTACATAAGAAAGGAAATTTTCGAGATGTTGGAAACTATCGACCCATATCACTATTACCAACTTTCTCAAAAATCTTGGAAAAACTCTTCTATAAGAGACTTTTAGTCTTCTTATCGCATAATATTATTCTCTCAAACGATCAGCACGGTTTCAGGAAATCCTTTTCAATTAACAGCACTATATTTTCTTTTCTAAATGATGTAACCAATTCTCGTGACCGTGGAGATAATACACAAGGTATTTCTCTTGGTTTTTCGAAAGCATACGATGTAATCGATCACGAAATTCTTCTCTCAAAACTGCACTCATACGGCATTCGTGAATTGCCAATCGCTAACTTCCTACTTGAAAGACAGGTATCAGCAAGTTGAAATTTCCCATGTTGAAAAAAATTTCAATATTACCTTTCAGAAACAAAGCCACTTACTTGCGGAGTTCCTCAAGGTTCAATTTTAGGCCCTATCTTCTTTTTATTGTACGTAAATGATATGTCATCCACCACGCCCGATTGGAAAATGGTTCTCTTTGATGTCACAAATCTACTATGTAAACATTTCAATGCGCAAAAAAATCTATCTAACCTCTCGTCTGGTTTTATTCAAATCGTCTCATCGTTAATACTGAAAAAAAACAGTATCCATGTCATTTCGCAATAGTGTAACGAAATCTCTTCCTCCTACATCCCTTTCGCTAAACTGAACCGAAATAAAATCAGTCAAGATAACAAAATATTTAGGACTTCATATTCAGAACCTCAAATGGAATTGCCATACTGATAATTTGAGTTCCAAACTAACAAAATATGCCAACAGATAAGTGAAAATTCCGACGGACCGGGACTCGAACCCGGGACCGCAGGTGTGCTATTCACTGCACCACCCGCCTCGACATCCAAGTCCTTATGCAACTTCCACCTGGCCTGATATCACTCCTCCACGCGTAGGTACTCGGAAGTTGTAAATTTAATGTCAAAAACAGTATAAACTGCGTATGATCACGTGGAGGACAATAAACTAATTTGCTCTCCGGAAGCAAGCAAGGGACCATTCCATCAATTCCGATCAAAGGCCCTAAGGCAGAGGCGGATTCAAAAATTTCAGCAAAAATCCCTAGATAAGATGAAAAGTGAACTGCGAGTTATACTACTAA
This sequence comes from Laupala kohalensis, assembly GCA_002313205.1. NCBI lineage: Eukaryota > Metazoa > Arthropoda > Insecta > Orthoptera > Trigonidiidae > Laupala > Laupala kohalensis. The sequence continues at coordinate 419,139 of NNCF01125901.1, read as the reverse complement.
TAGAATGTCAATATGTTTGTAATTTAACGCAAAAAATTTACATGTACAAGTTATTATCGAACTATAGATTATTCTGAGTATAGTGTTTAAAAATCATAAGAATTGAAATAACACTAAATTCACGATTTATTGTTACAATAAACTCGCCTCTAGAAAAGCCTAGAGAACCTGTATAAAAAAAACGCCTCTACCCGAAGGAAAAACGGAGAAAAACCCGGACCAGGATGGGGTTACAGAATTAATGTACACAACGGTGCTAAAGTTGAGTACACATAAAACTATATTAATATGAAACATACGGCAACACAACCATGCAAGAAAATAGTTATTTAAAAAGTGCTACAGCAATGGTGTGATAAAGTACAAGACGGATTTAACTTTTATTAAAATCAATAAATTCTTTTACATTGTAGAAGCACTGTGCAGGAGGTAGTTTTTAACCGCGGATTTGAAGATATTCAATTTCATAATATCTTTTATATTCTTGGGTAGGGAATTATACGATTCCCGAATGATACGGTCCTTTATAGCAAAGAGTGGTTGACACTCTAGGGCAATGAATATTATTTCTATTGCGAGTANGTATAGTGTTCGTGAACGAGACTGTTTCGTATAAAGCAAGGGTGGTGCTTCAGTAATTCGGTCTTAACAAACACGACCGTTTCCTAAATATAAATGCAGGGAAGTGTTAAGATATTTAATTCCTTGAATAAAGGTTTACAAGAGTTTTGGGGGTGAGTTTTACAAATTATCCGTACTATCCTCTTCTGAATTCTGAAAGTTTGAATGCTCTGACCGGAATTACCCCAGAAGGTAATACCGTAACGTAAATGGGAGTAAACGTTTGCAAAATATACGCAACGGGAAATACGTGGACTAACTGCGTTAACTAAGATTCGGAATGCGTAACACAATTTGCTTAATTGGGAATTAAGATTGTCAATGTGACAATTCCATTTGAGGTTGTCTTGAATATGGAGACCTAAGAATTTTGTATTTGTAACAGTTTTTAATTGTGTTCCGTTTAAAGAAAGAGAAACCTGGGGTAAAGATTTTGTGATACTATTGTGAAATGACATAGACACTGTTTTGTCAGTGTTTACAATGAGACGATTTGCATGGAACCAAGCCTAAAAGTAAGACAAAACTATTTTAGCGTTGGAGTGTTTTCATAGTAAATTAGTGTCATCAGCAAAAAAGCCATTTTGCAATGTGATATGGAAGATGACATGTCGTTCACATACAATAAAAAGAGTATAGGACCGAGAATTGATCCTTGGGATACTCCTCATGTAAGTGGCTTTGTTTCTTAAAGACAACGCTCGAGAATTTATTTTTAGTATAGGATATTTCGACCTGTTGATATCTATCTTTTAAATGAGAATTTAGCCATTGATGTGGAAGTCCACGAATGCCTAAAGAATGCAATTTGGAAAGGAGAATTCCGTGATCGATGATATCGAATGCTTTGGATAAGTCAAGAAAAACTCCCTGACGATTTTCTCCACGGTCAAGAGATGTGGTAACATCGTTTAATTAAGAACATATGGCGCTTGTAGTGGAAAAGGATTTCCTAAAACCGTGTTGATCGTCAGAGACAATGTTATTTTTTGATAAAAAATCTAGAAGACTCTTATAGAACAATTTTTCTAGGATTTTTGAGAAAGTGGGTAATAGAGATATTGGTCAGTAATGTCCAATAATAAGTTTGTTTCCTTTCTTGTGTAAAGGTTTCACTTTAGCTCTCTTATGTTAGGAAACACTCCTTCCAATAAAGAACTATTAAAAATATTTATGAGTGAATTTAATATAGCGTGGGACGAAAATTTAACAATAAACTCGGGTATATCATCTATGCCTGTTGAAAATTTGTTTTTTAATGAGCTGATGATTCTCATGACTTCACTGGCATTAGTTTCGGAAGTGAACCTATAATTGGGTACGTGGGTGGATATAATTGGAGTACATTGATTTGGATATATTGAGTTCGTTATTTTACCTACTTCTGAGAAGTAAGAATTAAACAAGTGAGTTAAATTAAAATTGTGAGTTAAAATAAGCAAAATATGATATGCATTCCGAATTTTAAGCACGTTTGTTAGTCAACACGTTCCTTGCTGCGAGTATTTTGCAAATGTATATTCTCATTTACGGTACGGCATTATCTTCTGGGGTCAATCCACTCAGAGCATTCACAATTTTAGTATTCAAAAGAGAATAATTCGGATTATATGTAAATCTCACTCCCGAAATTCATGTAAACCTCTATTTAGAGAATTAAATATTCTCCCTCTCCCTTGCATATACATTTATGAAGTAGTCGTGTTTGTTAAGACTGAACTATTAAAATCCCACCCCTGCTTTAGATGAAATAGTCTAGTTCACGAACACAGCACTTGTAATATTCATTGTCCTGGCGCGTCAACAAATCTTTTTCAAAGAGGCCCTTATCATTCAGGAATAATTTTGTATAATTCCCTTCCCAAAAATCTAAAAGATATAAATAAATTGAATCATTTGAAATCCGTGGTTAAAAGCTTTTTAATGTGCAGTTTATCAGAAATTTACAGTTTCTGATAAATGAAGTTAATGAGAGTATCAATTTACTATTAAATATTGTTTTCCACATGACTTTGGATAATGTAAGTGATGTTAATATTTCTTATACGTTATCACGCCATTGTTATTGTACTCTAGATATTGATTAAATTCCTTATCATCCATGTTGATTTTGCTCCTTTTTGTTTTTTAATGGTTTATTTCTAACTGTACGCAACTTTGGAACAGTTGTGAACATTATCTCTGAAGCCCCATCCTGGACCGGGTTTTCCTCCGGGTATTGGCGGATTTTCCTTGGTAGGGAGTGTCATTAATACTTTTGTTTTATTAATCTCGATTTTTTACTGCATTAATATCTACAACGTATATTGAATAAAAAATGGAGAACAGTAGGTATTTATTCAATAATAAATGGATAACAGTAGGTATTTGTAAATATTAAATCCACCACTACCCACGGGCTCTTGATCGAAATTGATGGGATGGTCCCTTGCTTGTCTCCGGAGAGTAACTTAGTTTATTGCTCCCCACGTGGTCATACGCAGTTTGCAGTTGCTTTTTTGACAATAAAGGTTATTTATTCTAACACTCCGTTCACCATAAAAGAAAACTTATACACAATAATTTTTTTCAATGTTTTTATTGTGAAGGAATATACGACTCAATTTACATATACAAAGATACATTTTCCGTATAATGCATCGATTGTACGACGGGTTGCGTTTTTTTGTTTGTTTAAAGATTGAATGCACCTTGGATTTCGATTCTTTTCCCATTGTTGTTGACCACCAAAATGGTATTAAGTTTTGACATTTTGAACAACAATGTGTAACTGATGGAGTGTAAATCGATGGTATTGAATGTTACGAATCCAACCATGAATGTGGATGTGAAACGGTTTCTAAAACGGTGAAAACGCAAATTTATTTTTCGTACTTTTTATACTTGAGTAAGGTCATGATTGTACTAAATTACAAACATCATGAATTTTTACTTATACAGTTTTAATACTTGTTTCAAGACACACGCACATAAATAAGCTTAATAATTATTGTGAATGTTATTGTGTTAAGTTGTTTAAGACCGGCATGACAATCTTCCCTGTTCGGTTCGCAGGTCGTTGCTGGAGCTGCATCGCGGAGGTCCGGTCAACGCGAGGTAACCGCGAGGCGGGCGCGCCCGGCTCCGCCAGCCGCACGCTGGCCGCTTCGCAGCCGCTCCGCGTAGGCAGCGCCGCCGCCGCCGCCGCCGAGGCAGCAGCTGCAGCCGTCGCCATGCCCTTCATAGACGACGAGCTGCTCTGGTGTCCCAACAACGATGGCAAGATGGTTGACTTGTCGCAGTGCTTGGCAAGTTACGGACTCTTTTGTCCTTGATTATGCATTCGGATTGAAAGGGACGGCAAATTCTGGCATACAGAAAATAATAAAATAAATTATTTGATCACAACATGGAAAAAAAAATTATCACATTTAATTATTTCATCAATTGCGAGAAAGAGTGTTTTTTTAATTCTATGGCAGGGGCCATTCATAAGAAAACGTAAAACACTTTGGGGTGAAATTTTTATACCGTTACTTTGCGTTACGGCGAGGTAAGTATTCGTGTTACGAAACGCTATTTCATAGGATATTATTAAGGATACTTTATTCGCGAAGCTTGACACAGTCATTAATGTATTTTTGAGAGCTCGGAGCAATGGGGATGAACAATTAAGTAAATGTATCAATATTTGTCGCCGTGACAAAAATTTTCATTACGAATGGGGGCAGGTAGGACTAGCGTTACATAATTATTAGGTGGAGGTAAGAGGTATCGGTAGGAATGTTTCATGGGTGTGAGGGACATGTTAAATATTGGAACATCTTACTTTACGTAGTTTGCGGACGACCCCTTAAAGATTACAATGCGCGTATTAAAATGTATAGAACTACAACATTAGTTGAATAGTTAGTGGTTTAGAATTTGAAATGAAATAAGGAACTAGAGAAAGAATTAGGGGAATAATGTCTGTGAAGCTAAAAAATGTAAAACTTGGATGGAAGAATATAATTAGTAAATGAAAATAGGGTTTTCGGAACAAATTATACAGTTTTTGATCTTCTGCATTCTTAAAAATTTTAATGTAAGCATCCATTTTCATCTTATGATATCAGAAATAATGAAATACGTGAGATAACAACACAAAATTTATATTTTAATTCATGAGATCTGGTCATGTTTCAGTATTAACATATTTTCGATCACTGTCCAGTGCCATGACTTCGCGCCCTGTTTCTTCCAGCCTTGTCTTTGAACCAACTGACCTTGTCCATAGTTGGATTCTCTTACCTGACCGTGTCCAAGGAAGACTGCGAAACTGACCTCAAAGTATTAGTCGATACGCTGATCTCGCCCTTGGTGTCAATTATCATTACGTCACTACCTAGCTTCGATCGATTTCTCTCCGCTTTTGCTTGCTGGAATAAATACCCCTCTCCTCCGAATGTAGAGAAAGTGAAAGTGAATCTCGTTCCACCATGTTAAAAAGGATTGCTCAATTTACCTCTTGAAGTTCATAATTGAAATGTTTCTATCGAATGTATTAATGACAAAGAATTTGTTCGTATCGATTATTTCAAATATTGATATCGAATATGATTCTGTATTATCGACTACCTCTTTCAGAAAATAATTAACATAAAATGTCTCATAAATCCGAGAAACTGTGACTTTGACTTTACTTCGTTTTATGATACATTTTTGGGTAAATGGAATTTGATTCAGAGTTCTTATCTATTTTAAAATAGTTTTACTCTGATCGTTTCGGTTCGACTATTTGTAGCTGCGCAATTATTCTACTTCAAAAAAGAAACTAAGTCAGTTTCAACAACTAAAATACTGCATTTACCTTGCAGGAAAATTGTTTTCATAAACTTTAATTGACATAATTCTTATTGACTTCCGGAAATGATCGCCACATTGCCGTGAATTATACTCTTTCAGTTGCCGGAAATTGTGCGCCAGAAATTGTGCGCCAGAAATAATTGATGTCGGAATGATTTCTCCTAGGATAGTATTATTATTCTCAATACTTCTCGAAATCAAAACTAGATTGCTGAGGCACGATCTTTCTATCTACAGTTTAATTTTTTCCTAGCTTACTTTAATTGCGATCTATCGAAACAAAAAATACTCGAGTGAAACTTATTTTATTAAAAGATTGATCTCGGTTATCGTCTATCTTGAAAGATAGTGCTTTCTAAAGACGAGAAGTAACACATCGGAAGACAAACGATACCTTGAGATATCTGTAAATGGAGTTCTTCTACGAGACAAAATAATTCTGGCGAATTATAAAAATACCCACCAATAATATTGAACTATTTCAATACTTTTTTACGAAAAGCGCAGATTAGAAATTCGGATGAATCATATCGTGTTTCTTCCTTTTTTTCTTTTGTGTATCTAAAAAATTAACTGATTTATGGCACAGTTAAATAAAAAAGTGAAATTTTTACCGTGCATTCACGCAAATTCCATAGTTCTAGTATCTGGTGCCATTTAAGAATATTCAATAATCGGAGAGTGTATTTTATCGGATATGCGGTAAAGTGATCCAGAGATCCCCTTTCTCATCCGGATCCCCNTATCGGATATGCGGTAAAGTGATCCAGAGATCCCCTTTCTCATCCGGATCCCCCACCTTTCCTTTAATCCCTCCATATGTTTGCGTGACAACTGCCACTCCTCCATCCCAATCTCCCTTCTCCCCCTGCACACTAATGGGGAGCTAAGGACCTCCCTCAGAGCGGAGACTTGGAAATCGTGCCAGTAGTCGCCCGTTCGTAATGGAAGGTGAACGCCCGGGTAATGGCCACTTCTCTTCTCGAGCAGTGCAGGAGACAGCAGACGTAAGGAGAGAGATCAGTCCCCAAGATGATGATGCATGAAGTGTCCCTCGTCTATTTCCTTCTGAAGTATATTTTTTATTTTCCCTTTCTTTTGAAGTGCCGTTTGAGAATGATACAAGGGAGTTCGTTGTGACCTTCGCTTCGTTTTGTGTGTCTATTATTTGTACATCATCCGTTTCATTCACTTGTTCTTTGGATCATCATTGAAATGTTGGTTCCCAAAGTAAAAACTTAAAACTGCAGTCAAAGTCTAAAATTCTCTCTTGCTTAACGAATACATAGGAACTTGAATACTCAGATAATTCAAATGTTATTTAAGTAATTTTTGTCATATGGAATCAGCATTTACGAGAGTCTACATTTTTGCTCCAGAATGAATACAATTATATTCAAGGAGAAAAAATGTTGGGGAGTATTTATTTTATGTTTCGTATCGTATGTCGGTCTGACCTCTCGACGTAACGATCGTTCTATCAACATTTTAAAATAAAATAAAAAATGCGCGGACGAAAGATGAAGCATAGACGAACGGAAGAAAGTATTTTTCCCCATGAATTCATTTGACGAGAAATGATAAGAACATTGGTTAGGTAACTAATTGGAATAGGGTAACATGAAGTACCAAGCCATTACGTATTCACAAAAATAGTGTAATTTTGCTGACTTGTGACTGTGTTTTTCCTCGTCTCATATTCTTCTTGAAATTACATTAATTACCGTTATTATTACATTATTTTCGGTGTATATTGAACCTGTAAATTTACTTTTACTTACATTACAACTGGAAATATGTTTCTTTTTCGTGAAAAACCGTTGTGCAAAGAATAGTTCTTGTATTTAGCTGGATTCTTCACTCGCACAATAGATACGAAGGTTTCCGGGAAAATGAAATAATATGTTCTTTCTTTCAATTATTTTATTAGACCCTTCAAGAAAGGAAGGAGAAGTGAAAAGCTCTTGTGAGAAAAAAGATGAATCTAAGTTGTTTAATTCACAGTTATAAATGCAAAGTTTATTAAATAGACATTGAATTAAATTTAAAAAATAAATTTAACTTTGTTTTTACCTTACAATACGAAATAATATGGATTGATTTCGATTTGTTGCTACAGATCTTGTTTTATATACTTATTTAAACCTAATCAAAAGCATTCTATGAGTTACTCTATAAAAATATACAGATGATATTTAATTTCTTTCTGTGAACGGTATAATTATATATACTTCATTATAAAAAAAGTAGTTACAAACTGCGTATGACCACGTGAAGGACAATAAACTAATTTACTCTCCGGAAATAAGCAAGGGACCATCCCATCAATTCTGATCAAGGGCCCTGAGGCAGGTATAATTGTTGATATGAAAATATCTCGTTTCTCTCAGTACAGTGATTCTTTATCCCCTTGAACTTTTGAACTTTCAGTCACGTCTGTTTTGTGGTTTCTTTTTTTAATGGTATGGTTGACAAAATGTTGTCCTCGTCAAGAATCAAAAGGAAGCAGCTCGCCGAGCGAAAGCTGAGTCAGACTCACTAGTTAGAATACGGAAGAGAGTAATTTTAGCTTTTCCTCTCGGAAACTTAGTCACGATAGGATCTTAATCAGTGCAATAGAACGCGATTTAATGCTATGAAATGCCAAGTTTACCTGAGTTTTTTGGGTCATAGATAAATGACCATTTATTCCTTTATTTTACTTAACTAAATTTTTGTTTATTTTTCATATTATTGTCCGAATTCTTTCTGCGAATTAGTTTTTTTAAATAAATATTTCATTAAATTTTGTTCCATCCAACAACATTACGATCGAAACAGAGAATCTGGGGAGCTGAAATTATGCGAAATGTTACGCAAATACAATGATGACTCAATTTTTCGTTTCTCAATTTCAAAAATATTATTTATGTACTCCGGAATTATTTTTCTCCCAAATGAAACGTATTTCTGATATCTCAACTTGTTGTACTCGGAGAAGACGCAGTATTTTACAAAGGAGATTTGGTAAGTTTTAAATACGAGTATTGTGAGGAAAATACATTTCTATCGTTCACGTACGAAGTGTTATTGTTTATGTCATATAAGTTTTCACAGTAAAATTGTAAGATGTAGTTCGACATATTTGCCTTCAATGACATGATTTGTTTCATGTTATCTAATTAAAAACCTATCTCCTGGAGCAGAAATTATCTGAACAATGAGTTGAATATTTGGAATTACCAGTACATTTTGTTCAAAAACAACCGATAGCATCCCATATTAAAAAGTCTTTGTGTGTGTGACCTTTACCGAAAGTAAAGGTCACACACACAAAGACTTTTTAATATGGAAAGAAAATATCTGCTCCTCCTAGCAATATGTTTTACACAAACTATCCCAAGTGAGTGTCATTTATTATTATTATGCTTATTTAAACAAATGACACATCCTTTGTATCATTGTTATAAAGTTATAAACTTGTTACTCGATGTTATATACTTTCTAGAGCGCACGTTAGAACAACGCTGACTGCAAGTGCGGTTGTTTCAGGAGGCGGCAAATGGTCGCTCCGACACCAATGGTTCGCCAGAACTTCAGCCAGACCTCATGAAACTGGTGTCGGATTTCAATCGTCTGGATGATGAAGATGAAGAGGATCTCTTCAAAACTCTTGAAGAATCGACTTTCGAACTAGATGACACCTTTTTCAAAGACTTCGAAGAAAAGGTATGGTTCGAGAATTTTCTTGAACATGTTAGAGAGAAGAAAAATCTAAGAAATGAGAAAGAAAATTTTTACAATCCTGCGGAGATTACCAAAAAAATTCATTTATATTAGAATTTATTTTACTCATTTATTAAAAACATATTTTTAAACAAGAGAACTAAGTATATGATCCGGAAATTTATTTTATATTATTGAACTTCGCATTGTGTAAATAGTTTGAAAGTTTCTCTAATTTTGCCCCCCTCTCTTTATACGTTGAAGTTATATCAAAGAAATTTTTCTTAAATTGAAAAAATGCGTATTCTTGTTTGTTCTGTTACAAACTGAGAGGTTAAAATTTATTTTAAAAGGTTTTAATACATAAAGGATCTAAGTATTTGAACAAAAAACGAATTATCTTCCCCTGCGAATTCAAAACTTTATTGAAGTAAATCAATTATGAGAACAATCCTTGTTTCTTAATTTGATGAATAAAATATTCAATATTTAATATAATAAATAAATAATTTACTGTCAATAAAGCAGTTATGAGCTGCTTATGACCACGTGGAGGACAATTAACTTACTTTTCACTTTGGAAACCAGCAAGTGATCATCCCGTCAATTCCGATCGAAGGGCGGATTTAACATTACAACGCCCGAAAGTAATCTCATGACAGATACCTCTCAGAACAACGAACAAAAATAGTTAGATACATTTTAAAATATATACAGAATATTTAAAAAAGTTAATTGTTAATTGTTATAATAATAAAATTATTCTACAAATGCGTAGTTATGAATTTATTTCACCGAAAATATTGCTAATGAATCGATGCCAATAAAATAACTCATAATCTGGTAACTCTAATACAAATTGTGTTAAATTA
>NNCF01125901.1:380787-400972 GCA_002313205.1 Laupala kohalensis | reverse complement strand
GAGAGTAAATTAGTATTTTTTTTCCTCCACGTGGTCATACGCAGTTTGTACTGTTTTTTGACAATAAAATTTATTATTATTATTATTATTATTATTATAAATTGTATATTAAGGTAAACCAACCAAATCTCGACTGACTAAATCTGACCACACTCTCAGTTTGAAAGTTGCAGTTAAACAATAAAGCAGTATTCTATATTACTGATTTCTTTAACCAGATATATAAAGGGAGAAGTTGAATTAATAATGTAGTGTTATGATAAAATTGAGGATTTTTACCAAAAGACGTTATTAATAAATACAGCAAAAAATTTATTATTTGACATTTAGAGCGCATTGAACATTAACGATGGATACCTTAAATAATGTTGAATTGTACTTTTCAAACACTGATTAAATGCAAGTAATTTATGAAAAATAAATTTAAAAAGAAAAGTGTTGAAGTGTCTTGTAATACCTATGATGAGGATTTTTGCAAATCACATTTAGCAGACAGAGTTTGGCATCATTTTTAATAAAAATTTGTTACAATCACTGGTATCATGCTATATTTCATTTTGGGCCTTCAATGGGACAGGTGTTCTGAACATCTAATGAAAATAAACTACCATTGACATTTATTAGTAATTGAATTATTTATTATAAAGATGGTTCATCAATTTTCCCCAAATACATCTTTGTTCTTGGTATAATTTGTGCCCTACCTTATATATTTGGTGCCCTTTTTCTTGGATGATTTGATAGGGTTTAGATTAAACTATAATCTGGTTTCAGTTTCCTTTCTAATGTTTTAAAATATTAAATTTATATCTAATAGCAACAATAAGATAATATTTTTATATGTTGAATGTGGATCTGATTAAGTCTGTGTATAGTTTGGTATCTTTAAAACATGAAAAATATGTTTGAACTTATAAAATATTTCTATAACAAGTCAAGAGCTTCATTTGACAGTTCCTAAACAGGGTTTTTCCAGTACAGTTTAGCCTAAATCCATCTCAAGGCATTTCATTGTCACTTTCTAATGTTAAAAAGTTGACATATTGTTTTGTTATTAATTTTCATTTGAAAATTTCCTATGTACTAAGTTAATTTAATGTTAGACCCCAATTTACACACAGTAAGTTTATAGCATGCACAGATTTTTGGATTTGACAGCAGCTTCCAAAATTTTACTTTTCAAACATGTTACAAGGAGAGATTTAACGTGATGTGTAATTTTTGGAATTTTTGCTATATCTCGCTAATTAATGAAGATATCATCTCAATATTTGTATGTTAACATGTCATATTTGTCCACACTAAATTATAACAAAGAGCAAACTGTATCATAATATAAAAGCTCCCTTGTGCAGCTGGTTAGTGTTGGTAAGTTACTCATGTGTTCCAAAATTACTTTTCTATGGACTGATGGTGGTTCTATAGTCCAAAACTTATTATTATTATTATTATTATTTTATTTTTTTAAATTGGGGCTTTAGGGCTCACCAAGGTCCTAGGTCATCAGAGCCCTCACCCAAAAACATCAAATTGTTATGTCCTTTATAATTTCAAAATCTTACTTAGTCTTTAAAAATTGGCTGCACATAAGATGACAAAGTTTGGGTGATTACCTTATATACTAAATATTCGTAGTAAATTTATTAACTTTATTTTATGATAATTATAATGTCAGGTTATTGCAATAATTTTCATGTTCAAGATACTTTTTTACCAGTTTTTTTACATTACTTATACATGTACTTGAAATATTTTTTAAAAATTCTTTTCGGTAGGGGGGAGGGTGACCTTCCTTGGGTTAATAATATTTTATCAAATATTATTTGATTTATACGTAAATTAGAGTATGATGATTGGACATCTTCTGGACAAATGTGCTGATAGCTTATCACAAAGAGATACCTTTTAATTCAGTAAAAGATTCATATCAATTATAATTTGGTTTTGTTGGAGAGTTGTAATGCATATTTTCAAGTGAAATTTTTTTATTTGATGTTATAAATAATAACTAAATACATTTTTCTCTCAAAATAGCGATTATGAACTTTGTATGACCATGTGGGGAACAATAAACTATTCTCTTGGAGCAAGTAAGTGACTTTCCCATCAATTCCAGTCTAGGGTTCTCAGGCAGTGGGGAATATAATATTTGTAAAAAAAGTTATATAAGAAATAGCGAGCCTTAAAGCCCCAAGAATAATATTATTATTTAAGATATATATGGTATTATCTATTTGTTATTCTTAAATATTTCAGACATTCCCCAAAAGATGTTTGGAAACTTGTTGAAAAAAAAGGAAAATATTCTAATTGTTTTCTAATTACTTTATCCATTCAATTTTCAGTCTAACTTTTTTTAAAAATACTGTGTATGTGTGTTAGCTTGTGCAACTACACTCTCCACTATATCATGGGAGTGAGGCATATCGTCATCTGAATCTGGTTCCAAATATCCATAATCCCTTACATATTTAGGTAACAACATTAGCTATTTCATTTCAAAGGGAGTAAATTGAACAACAGAAGTTTTATTTGCAAATAAATCAAAAATTAAATTAATAACATACTTTCAACGTGTGTAAGTGTGCACTCACAAATCCCCACAAAAACAACTTTTATTTTTGCTTTGCCTCCTTATTTTTTAACTTTTCCCATGTTCTGTTGGGATGGATATACAAGATGAACTTTGCTGTGAGCTTTGGAAAATACTATACTAATGTGGGGTATGAAATGAATGAAATGACATATGCTCACTTGCATTTGCACCTCACATGTGAATCAAACTATTCAATTATTGTGTACTAATTGAAAGAAACCTGGTATTGCCTGGGAATTGATTGTACAGTTAAGACATTCCAGAGGGATCTATGAAGTTTTATTTGACTGAACTTGGTTTTAAAGGGCGTATCAATCAGTCCAGCAAAATTTTTACTACCTAAGGGTGCCAGGACTTCCTTACTCCCCTTCGAGACTGCTTGTGGACTTCAGCTAACATCTCTACTGATCTCAAAGAACATGAAAATTGTAGATCCAATATTAATATCCATCGTTTCTTATTATTTTATCAAGCACCCCACCTCTCTGGTTGCTAGGATTGTTTATTTTCCTATAAGGGGATTATTCTATGAAAAGTATCGCTTTCTTGTCCCTTTAGATTTTGAGGCCAATTACTGTAAAAAGAATTTAAATACTTTAATTAAAGTTGTATGAGTCCTACTTCTGAATGTTATTGAAATTTAAAAATATCCCGTGTATTTACTTGAAAATAATATTGTAGTCTCTCTTTATAGCTATTCTCCCTACAACAATAATATCTCTATAATGATGAAATAGACTAGGTTTGCCATAACAGTAATGTATTTATTCTTTCTCTATATCGATATTGCTCTCTCTTTATAACAATGGTATTTCAATCATTCAAGCCATTTCAGTTCAAGCTTAAGTGGCTTCAGTTCTTTGTCAAAACTTGACAAAGACTGGTCAATGTTTTGGAAAAGGGAAATTATGTACTTCTTCCATTAACGTAAATAGAGTAGAAAATAGGGGGATGTAATACGAAAAAAATATGTAGATACAACAGAAAGTAATAAAACAGCTTTACATCAAATTCAATGAAAGTAAGTAAAGGGAATGGTCTATGAAACAAATATTTGTTGTGTGAGTTTATGGTACTACTTTATTATTAAGAGTATCCATCAAATTTTGGTTTGTCTCTTTATAACGATCTCTCTCTATAATAATGAAAATGCCCAGTCCCTTGAATATTGCTAGAGAGAGAGGACTATACATAAACCCGAAAAGGGAGAGCTCTGGTATGTCGCCATGTACACTCCTGAGTATATTGTACAATTAGTTATTGTAACTCGAAAGTTTACTCTCAGAGTTAGGAACCAGACCCCTGGAGCTGGGAAATTTAAGTTTATACGGGAACAGTGGATGTAATTTTTCCTTGGAATTGTGGTGGTTACAATTCCTTTCATTTGTTTGAGATTTACAAATTTGTGAAGATTTAATATAAATTAAAATTATTTGTAAGCTGGGTATTTATCTTGATATCCCATCTGTCACCTGGTCGTGTTAATTTACTGAAGTTTAATTATAAACAGGTTCTTAAATTGTTCATAGCTAGTTCAAATAGCTCTATTTTACATGTTACAACATAATATCAAAATGTCAATAGTTAATTGGTATCTGCACTCAACTTTGGCAGTTGCATATATTATCTCTGTAACCCTAACCTAACACAGGTTTCTCTCTGGTTTTCTTTTGCATAGAGGTGGATACATATATAGGGTCACTAGTTAATTGATGAAGAAGAAGAAGAAGAAGAAGCTAGTTATGTTTGTTCATTTTGAGGGTTGGTGCACATCTTATGGCTTTGATTAGGGAACAAAAATATTACATCCTCCACTGCTTTTGAGGCCTTTGATCAGAATTGATGGTATGGTCATTTGTGTGCTTCTGGAGAGTATATTAGTTTACTGTCTCCCCCCTTTCCTCCTCCGCAGGGTTTGTAACTGCTCTTTGACAATAAATGTATTTGAAAACTTTCGGTCAGGTGAAAATGACGACGAGCCCGGAATCGAACCTGGGACTCCTACTTTGATCACAGGGGCGTTAACCACTACACCACCCGTTCACCTTCCACAAATGTACACCATTTCCACCCAGACCTAAACCCCAGAAGACCCGAGACATATCCCCATACAGGAGATAAGTGAACCAGGTGGCACACAATGCTGTGGACACTTTATTACCGAATACCTACTGTTAAGGTTCATTATGTACATATTGTACATAACACGTCTGGGTGTACATAACATGTACATATTATGTAATGTAATATAAATGTAATTATGTAATGTATATTATGTATATGTACAAAATATGTACATAATATAGACATATTACAACTTATGTACATAATATGTACATATTACAATTTATGTACATAATATGTACATATTACAATTTATGTACATAATATGTACATATTACAATTTATGTACATAATATGTACATAACAGTCAGGTTCATTATGTACATATTGTACATAACACGTCCGTGTACCCTACACATCTGGGTGGAAATGGTGTACAGTTGTGGAAGGCAAATGGGTGGTGTAGTGGTTAATGCCCCTGCGATCAAAGCAGGAGACCCGGGGTCGATTCCCGGCTCGTCACCATTTTCACCTGACTGAAAGTTATCACACATCTCCTCCACGTGTAGGGTACACACAAAAAATATGTACATAAATAAATGTATTTAACAAATTTTAGAATATTTTTCACTGAAATTATGAATATAAAGTTAGGATGGAATTACAAAAAGCAATTTAATTGGGGGTTAAGGTACAAACATTAAGGTACCCAGCATTAATCCTATACACCATAAACATGTAAGAATAAATAGTCTTGCTTACTTTCATTGAGGTAAATACCTGTATGCATTAGCATTTCATTTCAGTGGTAAATTCTCCACTGCAGGACACAAAATAATGAAGCACATGATAACATTGTACACTTGAGTAGACTCATGTTTGTTTCGACTGAGGTAATTTTGAATCAAGATGTAATTGGTAAGCAACTTTCATGAAATGTAAATTGGCACCAACTTAAGTTAATGTGATAAATCAAATTTATTTATCGAGTAATGTAAAGTATATAATCTTAAAAATTCTGGTACTTTTCCACTACCAACCTAAAAAATACTATAAAAGAAGGTCAACCCTCTAATTGGTTTCCACTAACATGATTTACCCCTTCTCTGTGTTCTCTGGTCACATTTCAATTTATTTTTTTAGTGATCTAGTTCAAGTTTGAGTGTACTTTTATTTATTTGTTTGAGTAGCTGAATAGAGTTTGGTCAAAAACATTTATATACTACTTAGGTCAAACAAATTACACTTAAATTAACAGTTAAATAACACTATTGGAAATGTGGTGAAAATTCTGCCTCAAATCTGACGTTTCAATGTATTTAAAACTTCATTCCCTTTTTGACATAAGAGATTGCAAATTCACCAAAGCAGTGATTTCCAAACTGTGGGCTGTGGCATCCATGGGTGTCTGAAACATTGCCATAGGCACCATGTGTTAGCACTCAGCACTATCAATTTAAAAATAGAATGAAGTTTTTTAATAATAAACTGCTTTACAAAAGGAATAATTTATATATTAGGTTTCTTTATTTCTACAGCTTCATATTTATTGTTGTACTATCGTGTGGAAAGAAATTAGGTATGAATATAATAAAATTTTTATTGTTCTGCACTATGATGACAATGGACAGTGTCTGCATTAGGTGCACTGCACTGCCCTGCCCTGCCCTGCCCGAAATGATATGTTGAACAAGAATGCCACAGGTCTCAAATGTTTGTGAAAGACTACCTTATGAATGACTTCAATATCTTTTCATTATGAAATTAAATTGTTCATTAGATGTGAGCATGGAATATTTTTTTTTAGTGGGGCTTTAGGGCTCGTCAACATTGAGGTCATTAGAGCCCGTGAATAAAGCATGGAATAAATAGAAATGTGAGCATGGAATAAATAGAAATGTGAAGGTGAAGTAAACTGAAATTGTAATATGGAAATGGACTATACATTTCATACAAAAATAAAAACAAGCTCATTTAGCATAAAAGTAATTCACTAAAATTAATTTTTGGCATATTTTAATCATGAAGATGATTACTAATTAGTTTTACTTTCTGTAATTGAATTGGTGAGTAATTATTTGTTTACAGAGTAATTTACTGTATTCCAGTTTTCCATACAATTTCTATTTAGTATGATCTCTATTTGAAAGGCAAAATTAGTTATTGACATGACAGGAAGAAGTTAATGCGCTTGTTAACTGGGACGTGCGGAGAGAGGAATAATGAATTTCTATTTTCCCGCGCTTTTCGCTTCTTTCTGGTTCAATCTTTGGCCGCTAGAGCATGTTGTAGTCGTGAATTCCTAATGTTTACTTTACAGTCCTGGTGGTAACTTTATGAATCACAATGTGGAGGTAGCGGGAAGCGGTGAATTCAATTCGTCATTATGGATTTGCGAACAAAGTAACTCACGTTTTCGATAATTATTCGTCAGCACAGTGTGTATGTATTATGTGGTTATAATATTGTTATAATATTTTAAGAAAATTATTATTTTAAATAAAGTAAATCAAATCAACTTATCGTGTCTGTGGAGTGGAGAATTTTCAGGAATCGTTTTGTATAAGTTCCTTACAAGATAATCAAACATTGTTTTGGCATGGTTACTCCACCCCGATCCGGCTTTTTTTCGATGTTTTCTTTAGGCATTTTGATCGGAATTTATGGGATGCTTGCTTGCTTGCTTGCCTTGGAGAGTAAATTAGCGTATCATCCACCATGAGTGTGAGCAGTTTTTCAACGCATTTTGGTAATACATTTATTTAATTTTAATTGTATTTATTTTTATAACATTTCGGTGTTCTTACAGATGTTTCAAGTATAGTGTTTTTATCCTCGCATCAAAAACGAACAGGTTTTGTTCAAGTGATTTATTGTTATTATTATTATTATTATTATTAATATTTTATAACGTGAAAAATTACAAACACTTAAAATAGTCGACTGATAAGTAGATGTGATTTTGGTCTTTTACCACAAGGGGTAGTATTGTTGACGGAAAAATTCAGAGAATTCACTTAACATGGATTGATAAAGTATGCTAAACAAGAGTTTGTCAGGTGTCTCATTAAAAAAACAACAGAATAATCTTAAAGCGATTAAAGACTGTTCATTTTTAAGGGAAGTCCGGGCACTTGGAACTGGCGGCGTGTCATAACAAGGGATGGAACTTTTTTTCATTAAAAAAATGTTATTTTCAAAAGTTTTATTTTTTATTTTCGTGGTGTATTGATAATATGAACTAGGTATCATGTATGACAATTATTTAATGAATAATTTTATGCGATAATAATTTTGAAATTAAATAGTTTTGTTAAAATATTTATTGCCAAATTAATTTCTTTCGAATATAATTGTCTTTTTCGATTTTGTACTTCTGCCTTTCGCGTAAAGCAAACAATATTTATAAGAATTTAAAAAATTATAATTTGTTTTCAGTCTTATAAAATCGTAATAATTCTCTAATGTTTGTGTATTTTTTTCTAAAGTATATCTCATGAAAAATAAATTTGTGTCAAAAAAGTAGTTACGGAATGGCTATGACATGAGGGACAAAAAGCTTATTTACTCTCTGGATGCAAACAAGGGACGATCCCATTAATTCTAATCCGAAAGACAGAATCTAAGATTTATCATTTCTGGTCCCCCCAAGATGAGAATAAAAATAGTTAGATACTTGTAATGTGACTATCAAAATAACTCTAAATGCGTGTTTAGAGGATTTCCAAGGATTCAATTGACTCACATTACGAACTCCTCGTTGAAAAGGAATATAGGTATCCTTAAAATAGAACCAGGTGATTTAAATTCTTTAACACTTAAAAAACATTTTCTCCTTAATCCAAACGGGCTTTTTCTCGGTTGGTAGAGATTGATTATCTTTTTCTTATTGTACCAATAATATTTGCTCGTGATTGTGAAGCGTGTCAATTTATTTTTCCTTTCTTGTTGTTGTAAGACTGCGTACGGAGATATACAATATTTGAATACTATATTGTAACTTCTCTACGGTTAGTAAACTTTTCGTTTGAAGAAATGCACAAATACGATTTCATGGTCAGTTCACAAAGGTTTTCCTGGCATGGACCTCTGAAGTTAAAGTCAAGGCTATCCACGCCAATCCTCTCCAACCTGTTTCGCGGTGAAATAAAAAGCGGTATTACAAGGAACGGTGCTCGATCAGACCTAGCTGCCGATCTTAAAGAGAGGAACGGTCACTGATAAGCGTCCCCTCATTTGTAAGAGAGCTTGAATACCCTTATTCCAGATAACAATGTGACCGAACCGAATTATAATTTTGAGTTGTAGTTTACAGAATGAAATTAAACTCATAGTTTATTCGTCAAAGTATTACTTCATTCTTCAGTAGGTTAGTGACCTGTATTTTACTTGAATTGAAGCGTTATGAAAAAGTAGGTTTCACCCAATTTTCCGTATTTGCTGGGTTCTTAACACCCTTCTCAGAATATTACCTTGTCTTATGAATAAATGAGTACTCCATCCGTCACTCCAAGACTTCATATATAGTCACCAGTGAACATATATATGGTCAATGTTATTTTTTTTTCACTGTAACAGCACACCACAAGCTCACATGCGATGTGCGTACGCTTTTGGTGGAGAAGCGGGATTTAACCATAAACCACAACCTTTATGGTAGAGTTCGCTGCCACCAGCTTGGTTTCCCCAAGCAATCAAACACTCGAGTAATAACAATAAAACATTTAATTCAAATTAAATAAAGCTCTGAATATTTACAAATGTAGACAAACTCGCAAATCATAAATACAAGTTTGAACTTGTTATTACTTGATATTGCTATCTAAAAGCAATAATTACACACAGTTATAACTACTGGTGTTATGAATGAACTCGGAAATCTACCCAGATTATCCGAAGTTCAAAAAGTTCCAAGTTGCTATCTCGAAATAAATAACTGTTCCAAGCTAAGTCATTCGCGCCTATAGCAGGTAATAGAATTACCGCAGCAATTCTCAGTGGTCTGACGACCAAACTAACCAAGTTACATATTAAATAACTTGCGTACTTCTATACGCTTTCGCACTTGTCTCAAAGTCTGAAAGCCTCCAGTATAAAAGTCACTTAGGAGCTGAAATCCCTCCAATATATATTGAGGCGGAGGTCACGTGACTACCTCTTCGCCCGTTTCCAACACCCCACCTCGGCTTGGTCACTCCTCAGCTTCCGAGAAAAACTGCCTTTTCGGATGAACACTATTTCTGTCAAATGCTGAAATATTCCATACACACTCATTTTCCTTCTCCGGGCGTTCATCTCAGTTTTCAGAAGTAGATGGGAACTGGTCAATCTCTTCACAATACGAGAGGTCTTAACGCGCACCTTTCCTTGTTTGGGCGGCGACGGGCATGGCTCTTAATCGCCTTTGGTATTTCCGGCGAGCACAGTGCTTGAAAATGTTATTTCAAAATCTGTACTGGCCACGATGTTACATTCACTCGATTGCAATAAAAAAACTATTTTTGCAAACTACATAACACAACAGAAAATAGTGATGCAAAACCATTTCACATAACACGTTTGTAAGTCGCAATTATAGTACGCAAAATGAAACTGAGGTATTGCCGTGAAGTTGCTGTAAAAATGGTTTTTTATATTTTCATATAATCTTAGTTTAAGCCTCTACCAAACTTATTTAATAAAATTTTAAAGCAAAAACGTTAAATTATTCACTCTGATGAAATCAGGAAAAAAGTGTTATAAGTGTTATAGAGAAAGTGATAAGTCAATAATTTTAGAAAATTCACTGGAAGAAAAAGAAACCCAATGTACAGTTGTTTATGGGTAGATTCCTCTAATTCTGAAGTATAAAAATTTGCTTCCTTGGAAATAAAATTAACTACAAAAGTTTCCCTATTCGTATTAAGTTGATACCTTCTCCTTAAATCAAAAAAATCTTGAAGCTTGACCCATAACTATCTTGCCATAAATCTGAAATAATTGTATCAAAATGTATTTTGAGGACCACAAAGCGCAAATTCCGAGCGATTGTCGCAACAAAGGGATGGCATGTAAGCGCTTGCGTTGGGGAGACGATATGGACAGTGTTGGTTCTCGGGGGGAGGTAGAGGGCACGTGCACATAGAAACGGGTAGAAATAATAATAATAATAATAATAATAATAATAATAATAAAGTTTTTTCCTTCGAAAAAAATTCAGTATGCCCATTGATAGAAACGAGACGAAAAAATAAATTCTCTTTAAAAGATGGACTCATAGGACAAACATATGACTTGTCTTTGTTTTTGTTCTTTGATAGAATTCCTGTCCTACAGGGAAACACAGGACTGCGATATTTCTGTGATTCCAGCATACTCGAACTCCAACGAGATTCCATGCAACTTATCTAATAGAAAATTACCTAGATAAAATTAACAATAGAAGGAACGCCCGAAGTAAAAATTTGACTAAAAACACGAATTATTTCAAAAACTTATTTTCCAGGGTTATTTATGAAAATTGCAATTAAGTTAATGCTTATTTAGGCAAAGAAATGTCGTAAATTGCATGTTTCAAGAAGCTAATTTAAAAAAATCAAAATTTCGTGAAGGGACGTGAATTCCCTGGTTTTTCTTTTTAGGTCCCCTCCCAAAATCAAACTCTGGATCCAGCCCTAGCCATGGACCCTCGAAGGAGGAACAATGAGGGATTTAATTAGGTTTTCGGTGCAACTTAAGCGCCATCCCGACAAATCATTGAAACTGACATCATTTGAGGCACTCTGATCCACTCTGATCATTGATGAGATATACCACCTCCTGAACTCGCACATAAAGAGACATTGTTTAAGTTGTCTTTGGAGAACCGCGTGTATCTTTACGAGGGGTTAGTCAACAGTACTGATAGTTAATTTCACTGAATGACTAGTAAAACGTTCGTTAAAATGATGAAAATGTCTTAAATTGAAAAAATATAATAAATGGGTCAACCCACAAGTAAGCATTTAGTTTTAATACCCTTGGCTTTTAAAAATTTCAAAACACTTTACCCAAACACTCAGTCTTTTCATAATAATACGAAGAAATGTCTTTCTCAGGTATTACTTTCGATGAATGGAACTCAACTTGAAATTGTTAGGAAACAAATTTAGGTAATATAGATTAATTTCAAATGGAATTATCACACCAAATCATTTGAATATGCTTTCCGAGCTATATGTTTTAAGTCCACTCGTTTCTCGCTGCGTATTTTGTGCTGGGTTTTATTTCAATTTATGGATCGACTTTAGATTTTGAGGTAACTCAACACTTAGCATCCAAACTTTCTGAATTAAAAAATTCATTAGTAGGGATAATGTGTAAATGTAACACAGATGTAAACTTAAGGTAGTTACTGCAACGTCAACAGCCAGGTGAAAATTGCGACGGACCGGCTTTCGAAACCGGGACCTCCTGCTCTGGCCGCAGGTGTGCTATCCACTGAACCACCCGCCTCACTAATACAGAGATTACAGATATCGAAAATTCATGTTCATCACTTTTGCATATATNATATATATATATATATATATATATATATATATATATATATATATATATATATGAGACTGGGCAAACTAGTCTGAGGTTTCGAGAAATCTCTGATCGGAAATATATATTAGGCAAGAGTGGATTAATTAGTATGCTTAGAGGAAAGTATTTGAATGAATACTTTTAAAAATAATAATTATTAGTTAAGTGACAGACGTAATTAGGAGCGAGTGATTTGGAAAAAAAAATCATGGGGACGTAAAATTCCATGTTTTAAAATGTTACGATTTTGTATTATGATTTTTAATGCTTCCGTCCTCTAAACTTCAGAGCTATTAGCATTTTTACTGGGAATTGGTATTGAAGTATTTTCGCTTCATTCTAGAAAGTTTCAGTTGAAACTTTATCTTTTAGTATCCTGATTAAGTAATCCTCAAATATTTGATAAGATGAACGCTCGTGTTCATATTTAAGAACTTGTTACGCTTATGTATCTAGATAACGCGTAAGTAATACCGAGTAACCTATACGTAACGAGTGACAAGTTGGTTGAATTAAGAAGCATCCACCTTTAAGGTTTATATTTTTAAGAAAATTTGTTGTTTTTTAGGAATATTTAAAATTTGTGTTGGCTGTGACCTTTCTCAGTTCGTACGAATGAGTTAAATTCGAAGGAGGTATTTATTTGTTTCAGGAGACTAAATTAATTTATTGTCCTCACACTTGGTCATATGCAGTTTCCAACTCCTCTTTGACTTAAAATGTATTTATTTAATTTAATGCTTATACATTATGATATATCTTATTTGAATATAAATCATTTAATGATCCCAATATTGCCAAAAAACATTTATCTGTAATAAATTTTTTTAAACAATTCAAGAAACGATCGTTTCAAGAAACGATGTTTAAGTTTTTTCTTAACACGATGCGAAGAGAATGAGATACTTCTAATTTTGAGAAAAATTAAATGAATATTCTACATGTCTCAAAGAAATCACTGCTTGATACACTGCTTAAAACATTGTAATTATATTGAAGCGAAATCATATGCAAGTGAATCTCTGTTAACGATGTGGAATATTGTTCACGGTTCCTTGAAAAAGTCCTTCTATTCTTGTATTGTATATATTGTCGCTATTACGAGAATATACTTTCAGAATGATTTGTCAATACACTTGGGTGATATTTCTGAGCCGTTTCTCACACACACTGATATAATATAAGAAAATGTCAAGGATTCCCCATTTGTATATATCAGTTTCCACATTTCTGAAGCCTCAGGTATTCTATTACCTCAATAGAAGCATTTAGTTGTTTTTGGTCTTTGAACCTAATGACTGTCTGTTTGACTAAATGTGGTAAACTTGAAACGAAAGGTGGGACGCTGTGGATGACCTTGTCAGTCAGTAGATCGAACCCCACTCGTCGATGAAAACGTAACCAGAAGCTTCACTTGTATACTAAAACCTTTCCTCCGTTAAATGGATTTAGCAATTTTACCATTGCTTTTGAAGAGTTGAAAAACATTTCAATTTATTTAGTAGACTTAGTAAACTAATTGGGTGTATTCTTATACTCATGAACTATCTTTCATTGAAGTGAGATAAAAATCTTTGAAAGTAAGACAGTCTGGTGCGAGAATTACTCTAAGTAAAATTTGTTTTGAGTAAAGACGAGATCTGGTAAAGAGAAATAAAATAGGGTTTGAGGGTGAATAAATGAAGTAGTCCTATTCCTATTAACTTAAAATTACTTATTCAATTATATCTTAGTATATACATAATTTGAATTCAGTTAGTTGAAGTAAATTGAGTACACTGCCTATACATTTCAATAGATCAATTGTTTGTATTTTTTTGTTTAAATACGTGAAATTTATTTCCTATTGAAACGTATGCTACAACGTGCTACAACGTGCTACAACGTGCTACAACGTGCTACAACGTGCTACAACGTGCTACAACGTGCGACGTTTGTCATCCTCGCTCCCATCGTGTTGTGAACGAATTTTGTCCGTTGGCTCCCTCGTGAAAATATTGCCTCTCTCTCGATTCGTGAATAGCGTAAGTTCAGACTGTCTATTTTCTTTGTACGAAAAGTTAATAAAAAAATTGTTATATGCAAATTGTATCCTATGTAAAATTACCAATAAATTGCATTGTTTGATAAACTTTGTTTGGTGTTACTTCAATACTCTTAACATTTGGATGCTAGTAAACATGGCTCCATAAAATTACGTTTTGCAAAGTGTAATTTGCTTTCTCGTTCTCGGAGTTCATAATTCGATAAATATGTATTGGTACACGAAAAACATTTAAAATATTCCCTAAAAACGTATAAGAGTCACTTTCACATTTTGCATTAAGTAAAACACACCCAAAATAATTTACCAATCGATTCCTCTCAAAGAATTAAGATTATATCTAAATGAATTCGGTGTTAGTGGTCTTTGTATCATTTCTAGTGAGTTCTTTACGTCACTACTTGACTATTCAGTAAAAGCAACCCTTTGCTCAAGTATTGTTTGTATTACATATTTACGACTCATGCTGATATTTGATTTACTATATCTGGTGACTTATTATGAAACATCTCTCCAAGAATGCTTGAAATACGCTCTCCTTACCCCAAGGTTGTGATGCACTGATGTTTTACAACAGCAGACGTACACTGACGACGATGTTAAGTTGGTTTGCAACTCTCACCCTTATGCCGTATTAAAAAGTGTATTTCAGAAGGCTGAGACCGGAGATTTCCCGAGTGATTTCACTCATTTATTTTCAGTAATTGTTTGTTCCAATATGGAGACTTAAGAATATTCTTCTAAATTCGTTTTTTTCGGCAGAACATAATCAAACTGTTCTGTGTCACTCAAGTTCTTTGCAGAACGGTCTTACGTTTACTCTTGATGTTATGAGGAAATATTAGTTGAATTTGGTAGGGTGAGTTCATGAAACATGCGAAAAGCAAAGTGAATTTTTAATTAACTAATGTGCTTTAGCGCACATTAACCATGGATATATAATTACTTATTCGCTGGCTTCCTAGTGTCCACATAACGAGCTTAATACATCGAAGCTGAAAAATTAATGTTCCAAACATTATTGCGTGTTGTTTAATGTGTGTCTCATTTCATTAAAAGCAAATAGTAAATGTACATTTCGTATGCATTATTGATACAAATGTTTAATATTTAGTTTGAAATCAATTTGTTTGGCTACAGTAATAGAATCACTATATAGTCTGTTTGCTTCAAATGGTGGAAACATTCGCTATACAATTGAAATATTCTCTCTGGATAAGGAAAATTCGAACGTAACATCTATTCTCAAATGCTAAATTTAAATGAGGTACTTCAGAGTACGTATATAAAGAATTGTTCAGATTTTTATCTGGCTCCACTTTAAATCAGCCCATCCACCCTAAAAAGAGAAGTAAACTACTACTGATAATTCTCAGTCTTCAGTGATGACATCCAATAAAGAGTGGTTTATGTTGAAGAAACGAGTGAGGTGGAATAGTCGCTATCGGCAGTCTCGTGTACTTAAGACAAGCAATTTCCTTACATTATTTGTGTGTCTCGCGTCGTCCGGCGTTTCGGTCTGGGTGGAAATGGTGCAATTCATTTTTCGTCAACACTTTCACTTTTTTAACGCAAACACTTAAAATGATTAATCATAATATCGGCATAATATTCGAATATCGAGCGCAAAGTTCCTTGAAAACTTTGAAATCATTGAAGGGAAAGTTATTTTGCTGTCGAAATGACGAAAGAGAATATTATTTGTTATCGTATCATTTTCTTCGTTATTTTATTACAACGAGCATGTGGGAAATAGAGGAGCTATTTTCTTCATTTACTTGATAACCTAGGTTTAACTGACGCACACGCATGAGGTCTCTGTTATCGGTATAACTGTACCAAGTCTTCAGGTTTATGTAACACATTTCATTGCTTTTTCTTGTCTGGTATAGCATGTTCGTATTTTTTATTTTCAATTTATTGATAGATGGGAAAGGGGGATCATGTACGACTTAATTTTGTTTCATCAAGTTTCATCCGGTTCGAAAAGATTTCAAATTCAAACAACGAATAGATGCTGCAGTTAACTCAATATCATTATTAAGTTAATAACTTATCTGTACGATATTAAACGAAAAACTAAGATTTATTTTATTTCCCGACGTACCAAATTATAATGTCTCGTGACGATTTCATTTCATTTGTATGCGTTTCCGAGAAGAGAGAAGAGAAGAAAGAAAACTATGGGTTAACTGACTTTACCGCTGCCTGCAAAAATTTATTTTGCTCATTAGCTCAGATTGTATTAACAGGGACTTTTTCAAATTAATTAATTTTCCTTGATTAGCCAAATAGTCTTCAAAGGAAACAAGAGAAGGGACATAAGAAAATTTGAGATTTTTGTCTGTCAATATTTTGAAAGGATTAACTTAAATAAAAAAATTAAAAAAACCATTTAAAATGTATATTTCTTTAGAATTAAACAGTCCTACGTTGTTTTCTCATATTCTCATTATTTATTTTGTTTTCCACGTAACAAAAAATGTGCAATCACAAAATTCTTAAAACAATAAACATGGAATGACATAAATGGGAAATGAGATAACATAAAAAGAAATACACAGTAATAATTAGAGAAATTCTGTTCCTGTTGTGACATATTTCTGTAAACTATAACACAAAGAGAGAGATAACTGAATAATTATCGTTAGCTAATTAGTATCCCTGGAACGGATGAACATTGCAATATTGAGGTATCTGGTAATAAACTGTTGTTATGGAGGATAAGGAGGTGGAAGTACGTCGGTAGGCATTCGTTTTTTTTGCAAGATTGTCCGTTGTGCATATTGTCTGTACCGTAAAAATAAATCTCGTGAGTCAAAGAGTAATTTGGTTAGTCTGTCTTTCGCTGTCGAGTGAATAAGAGTCATAAGTGGAACAATATGTCCTTGTCAAAGTTTAAAATATGTTTCAGAGCTACATGATAATGCATTCAATATGCTATAGAATTTTTGTTTAAAGTTCATTTTGATGTTAATTACCGCAAACATTTGCTGTTTGATTACAAAATGTTGCTATTCTATTACTTAAGGAATACACAAGTAATACTTACCTTTATAACGAAAAGCTCTTGTTTCCTTATTGACATTTATTGGGGTCGTGATCTTCTTGAATCGCATTTATAAATGAAATGAGTAAGTTCCATTGAGTGTAGTTTTTCATTGACAATATAACTCGCATTTTTACAATTTTTAGAACAATTCTAAAATATATATTTAACTATCGTTTAATCCATTTAATTTTTATTCGTTTTATTCCAAGTTGACTAGTTATCGTAAGAATTCCTAAAATTGAAGGTTGGGGTTATCCATGTAAAATGTAGGTATTCGAGAAAGGTTTTATTTCGAGCACCCGACCAGTCTATCATTCACTGCTCATAAATATGAAGCAAGTTGTGAATATGTAAACAACTGTTAAGCAATGTCTTATCTAAACCAGACAATCTTATCTATCATGGAAATATGCCAATGGTGAGAAAGCAATGATGATATTGAAATATTACTGCACTAAACCTGGCACTGAAACTGCACACATGCTCAATAATGTGTGCCAGAAACGTGAACAAAATATCTGTAGCAAGTGAACACGGGTGACTATTCTTTTCACTTTTAAATTCGGGTCAGTTTTGAATTGAAAATATCGCAAATTATAAATTTTACAAATGATGTAGTGAGGTGTTATTTTCTCCGAAACATGAATTAGAAAGAAAAGCTTTTTAAATTTTTCATATTTCGACACGTTTTTTAGGGTAGAACACTATGCACCTGGAGCACTAGATAGCTACAATTACAAAAGGAAATGCACATTGTAGTGTACTGGAATTTCAGAGTAGTATTGTTTTAATCAGATAAAACAATACAAATGTTTACATTTGAGATGACAATATATATGGCTGGTTTTCGTAACTGTATACATGCTATCGGGACTGTCCCAAAAGAAGCGGGACGATAGGTCTCCCTGAAGTAAATACGAAATTTTGGAACAATTTTAAAATTATAGTTGATTTTATTTAGGGATTGGTAATGCACCGATTTCGATTCTCGATGCCTCACAATTTTAGAGTATCAAAAATCGTGTTTCTTGATATTTTCCAGCTACAATACTCTGTTTGTATCGAAATGAAAGACTATAACAACAGATAATTTTACTACTACTACTATATAAAAAAATCTAAATATCATTCAAAGTCCATGAAGGTCGTAAGTTTTTAATTAATTATTTCATTAATAATTAATTTTCTTATTTTATGAGGTTACATCTCTTTGTACAGTTTTCATTTTATATGTTTGGGTTTTACATTAATTAGATAGTAAGTCAAGTTAATAATTTTAAATGAATCGTTGCCTATGTGTACGACTATAAGTTCTTAATATTGTTGTTCGATATTTATGTAATGCCTATTTGTTCTTTCCTATTGCGGAAACCGGAAGTGTGGAAAAGAAGAATGTAAACCTATGAACAAAAGTCAAAACAGAATTAGGATAAATTTTTAAAAGCAATAACAGTCCTTTGGCTACTTTCATTTTGGATTTGGCTTCTCTGAATTGATATAATGTGTGATAGGCATTTCTGATATATTTTTAAAAATTAAAAGCAAAAATAAAAATTTTGCTCATGTCGCAAAAATGCGTTGCCGACCCAATACTGTATATTTTGTTCGAATATGGAATTCAGTTTCAAGGATACGGGATCGTATATCGAATGGAGGAGCGAGGTAAAAATTACAAAATCGATATCTCAATTGAAAAATTTTGGAATCATCACATCACTAGAAAGCACGATAAGGCGAATTCATTACAAAAATAATTCAAGAAAGGGATTTGTCGATTGATTTCGCAACTCCTAAGAAACAATTTTATTTCCTTTCGTGCCGTATCGCAAACTCTTACCCTCTGACTTGAAGCTCGAGTGTTCGCGTTGTGCCTGCTCCAACCGTTGCTGGTCCATTCTCCTGGCATCTCTCTGCCTTCCCCCCGGTACGTCTATTTTTTCACACTCTTGCTCCGAGTTTATCGCTGCGTCGCAGGAGCGCTTGCGCCAATTGCTCGGATCGTGCGCAACGCCTGTCCCACCCCTCGACCCCCTTCACCCATGACAAAGACACTTATCCACCTCGACACGCGCAGCTTTTTTCTGCTTCGTCTTCCCTATCTACTCTGAGCTTTAAATTATACATAACTTTTGCAAACTCGCCTTTAACATTCTTACGCGTGATTGAATGTTTGCAGCTTTGTTTTCGATGAATTACAAAGTAGTATTTTTCTTCAAAACTTATAGTTTCTTCTATTTATTCCGAGTTTATTTGTATTTTCTTTTACAATCTTTGGCATTTTCCCACTCTTTCATTTTTATTTCGATTCCTGTCTAGTTGTTTTCCATCTCTACTCGCTTTATATTCTCCTTAAAATTGGACCTGTTAGAGGAAATATTCCGCCCTCACCGTATTGGTGTTCTGAGCAAAAGTAGACGTCGGAATCCGACAAGCTTTAAATACTACTAAATGTAGATTCAGAAACACTTTCTTGTTCTTGCTGTTAAGATCAGAGTGAAAATAAAGTGTGTGGCGAAGTGGTTCTCGAGATTGATGGAGACAGAGGATAATTTAGGTAGAAGCACATGTTTGATAATAATAAATTTATTGTCAAAAAACAGTACAGACTGCGTATGACCACGTGGAGGACAATAAACTAATTTACTCTCCGGAAGCAAGCAAGGGACCATAGCATCAATTCCGATCAAGGGCCCTAAGGCAGAGGCGGATTCAAAAATTTCAGCAAAAGTTCCTAGATAAGATAAAAAGTTAGCGAGTTATAATACTAATAGAATGTCAATATGTTTGTAATTTAACGCAGATATGTTTGTAAATTTACATGTACAAGTTATTATCGAACTATAGATTATTCTGAGTATAGTGTTAAAACATCATAAGA
>NNCF01125901.1:362278-380683 GCA_002313205.1 Laupala kohalensis | reverse complement strand
GAAGGAAAAACGGAGAAAAACCCGGGCCAGGATGGGGCTATAGAATTAATGTACACAACCGTGCCAAAGTTGAGTACACATAAAACTATATTAATATGAGCCGTACGGCAACACAACCATGCAAGAAAATAGTTGTTGAAATTGTTATAAGTTATTTAAAAAGTGCTACAGCAATGGCGTGATAAAGTACAAAACGAATTTAACTTTTATTCAAATCAATAAATTCTTTTACAGTGTAGAAGCACTGGTGCAGGAGGTAGTTTTTAACCGCGGATTTGAAGAATTTCAATTTCATAATGTATTTTATATTCTTGGGCAGGGAATTATATAGAACGATTCCCGAATGATAAGGTCCTTTTTGGCATAGATTGGTTGACACTCTACGGCGATGAATATTATTCCTATTGCGAGTATTGTGTTCGTGAACGAGACTGTTTCGTATAAAGCAAGGGTGGTGCTTCAGTAATTCGGTCTTAACAAACACGACCGTTTCATAAATATAAATGCAGGGAAGTGTTAAGATATTTAATTCCTTGAATAAAGGTTTACAAGAGTTTCGGGGGTGAGATTTACAAATTATCCGAACTATCCTCTTCTGAATTCTGAAAGTTTGAATACTCTGACCGGAATTACCCCAGAAGGTAATACAGTAACGTAAATGGGAGTAAACGTTTGCCAAATATACGCAACGGGAAATACGTGGACTAACTGCGTTAACTAAGATTCGGAATGCGTAACACAATTTGCTTAATTGGGAATTAAGATTGTCAATGTGACAATTCCATTTGAGGTTGTCTTGAATATGGAGACCTAAGAATTTTGTATTTGTAACAGTTTTTAATTGTGTTCCGTTTAAAGAAAGAGAAACCTGGGGTAAAGATTTTGTGATACTATTGTGAAATGACATAGACACTGTTTTGTCAGTGTTTACAATGAGACGATTTGCATGGAACCAAGTCGAAAGGTTAGACAAAACTTTTTGAGCATTGGCGTGTTTACATAGTAAATAATTGTCATCAGCAAAAAGAACCATTTTGCAATCTGATGTGGATGATGACATGTCGTTCACATACACTAAAAAGGGTATAGGTCCGAGAATTGAATCTTGGGGTACTCCGCAAGTAAGTGGCTTTGTTTCTGAAAGACAACGCTGAAGTATTTAATTTTTAGTATAGGATATTTCTACCTGTTGATATCTATCTTTTAAATAAGAAGTTAGCCATTGATGTGGAAGTCCACGAATGCCTAAAGAATGCCATTTTGAAAGCAGAATTCCGTGATCGATGACATCGAATGCTTTGGATAAGTCAAGAGAAACACCCTGACGATTTTCTCCACGGTCAAGAGATGTGGTAACATCGTTTAATTAAGAAAATATGGCGCTTGTAGTGGAAAAGGATTTCCTAAAACCGTGTTGATCGTCAGAGAGAATGTTTTTGGATGATAAGGTTTTGGATGAATTAGGAGATTGTTCTGCGTGGGGCTCGATATTATGGTTAACTATTTTGTTATAATTTATCAGAATTAGAAGACCTTGATATTTACCTGATTATTTTGTTAACTAAACTTTGTTAAAAAAAGCCGTTGCAAATTGCGTATGTTCATTTGCGGGGAGGAGGGGGTGCAATACTCTACTTAACAAGTTACTACTTAACAAGCAAGTACCTACAATCCACCAATTCCGATGAAGTGTCCAAGGACAGTAGCGGATTTCATATTTATAAAAGAAGTTATATATAACGTGTGGTTATCTGTTTATTATTTTCAAAATAAATCGAATGTATTAAATGCAGTAAACATTCGAGATTAACAAAAGTATTAAGGACATTCCCGCCTGTGTATAATTCCACCTCTACCCGAAGGAAACCCGGAGAAAACCCCTGGCTATTGGGGGATGAAAAGAGGCATAGTAAATGGGTGGGAGATAATTATATTTTTTGACGAAACATCCAGATGATCGAGACAGCAGTGAAAATATCAACGATGTTCGTTTAACGAGAGGTATAGTGAGGAAACTGTGGTATTCCCAGTTGGAGTAGAAATTAGCAACCCAGCCATTGCCAAGGTTCGTTTGATAAGAAGGTTGCTGCTAGTCGGAGGTCTCTTCTAGTGTCATTAGGGAACAGCAAAGATAATGTTTCTTTTAATCTCTTGAAGCTGTAATATTACCCGACGTTTTCATGTAATTTTTTTAAAATAATCGTTAATGAGTATGGTCTGTATTGATATGAATGTTTTTCATTATAACATTTATTGAATATTGTTTTACTTGTTCTTTCAGTGACCGTATCTTATTTGTTTAACACATAATGAGATCTAGATTAAAACACAGCTTGTTTGGTTTCGTCTTTCTATTTTGATTGAGACACATTATTTGTTTGAGGCGTCAATTTCATGCTATTGTTTTCGAGGCACCCGTAACCTTGCACCTCTCAGGATATTCTTCATGGGCCTAGTTCTTTTCCTAGATAGAAATCGCTGTAGTCCTCGCTTCGGTGAATATTTTCTGAAACTTTCTATTAAAATAGGTTTTACCTATCAACTGCATTTCCTCTAGGTTCGACATAATGCATTGATTTACTCATGTCTCAATGTTTCTATTTTTTTTAAATAGATGATTTTTGATTCTGAACACATTTTGTTGCATTATGAGGAATTTTCTTCCTTTTTCTATTGTTTATAATATACTTGTTATTTATTGAATATCTATTTTATAACTTTTTATATTATAAAATGAGGTTTTTTAATATAACTATACAAATAAAACGAGCATAAAAAATACGTTAAGTGACATGCAAATATTTGGCCTGATAAAAGGTATAATAATATCTGAAATGTTGGCGAATTGTTTTTTTTTTCATCCTTAAATGATCAATCCTCAATATATAATGGAATTCGTATTTTGATTACACAGATCATAGGCAGTGGAATATAAATAAATTTAAATAAATAAATAAATTTATTGTCAAAAAAGCAGTACAAACTGCGTCTGACCACGTGGAGGACAATAAAGTAGTTTACTCTCCGTAAGCAAGCAAGGGACCATCCCATCAATTCCGATCAAGGGCCCTAAGGCAGAGGTGGATTCACAAATTTCAGTATTTCTTAGATAAGATAAAATTTTGCTACTAGTTATAATACTAATAGAATATCAACATGTGTGTAATTTAACACACACAAAATTTACATGTACGAATTATTATTGAACTATAGATTATTCTGAGTATAGTTTTTACAAATCATAAGAATTGAAATAACACAAAATTCACGATTTCTTGTTTCAATGAACGCGCCCCTAGACAAAGCCTAGATAACCTATATAAGAAATCCACCTTTACCCGAATGAAAACCGGAGAAAAACGAGAACCCGAAAAAACGAAAGAAAAAAAAACAGAGAAAAAATAATTTTTAATTTAATTGATTTTTCAACAGCCGGCGATTGTAGGATAGCCAGGTGGGCTAATCCAGGCCAGGTCGTGAGATAAGAATAGTTCTCGTCATCACCTGTCACAAACGGTGCCTCGCAGACCGGAATTACTTAACCCCAGTCTTCGAATAAAAGAAAATGTAGAGGGGGAGAGAACATTTTAACCTTGTATTTTATATTTTAAGACAATACTTTATAAAATTGCCAAGAAAATATCATATTTAGGGGAGCGGCAGTTAAGGACCTCGTAGTTTTAGCGACAGCGGTGATCTAGTGGTAGCGTCTTCGTTGCCGCTGAGTGGTAGAGCGTTGATTCAAACCTTGCTGGGCTGAACTAGGCGAGGTCTCACCTACTTCAGACAAATGGCGGTTCGGTACCATAAAGTCCCCGTCTACCCAACATTTCTCCTTCCCCATTCCCTCTCCCAAGTCCAACGATTAGGTGGAAGAGTAGTCCTGAACTTCGTCAAAAGACATCAAATAAATATATAGTTTTGGTAATTTGTATTTACTTATGATACACTATATACACAACATATATATTGACCTATTTTAAACTTTTCTAAATTATTTTTCTTACAATAAAAACTTCTAAGAGTGCCTCTTTATGATGTACATATATTCCAGGAAACAGTTGGCTCATCAGTTGAAATAAATTCATAATTTTGACAATTAATATTCAGAATCACGAGAGGTGGAATTATTTTTGGGGGATAGAGTTGGCGGAAATGTCAGAAGGGGAGAAATCATCAGGCTTCCTTCCGCCCCCCCCACCGTGTTTTAATTCGAACCTAGCTTATCCCTATCCTTCATAAATATATTTGCGTGGTGCAGAGGGGCTGCTGCCGCGGCTGCCTAGTGGAGGTGTCAGTGTGGGCGGGAGCGGGTGGAGAGCCTCCGCCGCCGCTGACCTCGCTTCTTCCGCCGTCGCTTCCGCCTGGTCCCTTGCGCGGGCCCCTCGCGCCCAGACGCGCCGCGTCGCTTACTCGCCACCCGCTTAGTGGCGCGCGCCCTACCTCACAACCGCCTTTGTGGTGCGTTGAATGCATGAAACTTCTCTTTGTACTCTAATATTAGCTCAGCGAGTGTATCCTATTTTAATCCCGGCTAAAAATTCTGCGTGATATACTGAAAATACGGGAATGACGAGGGTAAATTTTTAGGGTTAAAACTTATGTGCGTACAAGATAAATAAATGATCAAAAAATGTTACATCAAGATGTACGCAAATTTTACGCAAGTTTTATTAACAAAATATCAGTCTTCCACGAATAGTATAACTTTTTATGCGAATCAATTAAAATAGACTACATTATTTGAAAATGAATAAAATATGTCACATCAAAATCAAAATGCATGTCATGTCAATCTTTTAAACGATTTCTCGTTACTTATTTTCGTATTGTACAAGTTAATGGCAAAGGAAGTTTGAGGATACTCATATTGAAAATAACTTCATTTGCTATTATATTAATTGTCAAGGAGACGCGTGATATTTGTTTGCTTTGAAATGGCTCGTTTGCTAATAAATCTTAGAACGTTTAAAATAGTTTGCTCCTCTATCTGTGTACTAAATATCACGGGAGAATGCAGATTTTCGCTATGACAAATTCTCTATTGAAATATTGCTATTGAGGAGAGGTAAAATAACTCTCAATCCATTAGATATTACAAACTACATTTTAATTATGTTATGTTGAATGAAAATGGGAGACTGGACCGAGATTCGAACTCGGGACCTTGAGCTTAGCGCGCTCATGCGCTTTCCAACTGCACCATCCCGTACGCCTCCCGGCCTCGTCTTCCATTTTCATTCAACTTGCGAGACCCAAAGATGGTCTAAACTACAAAATGTAAACTACATTTTGCCTATATTTTCTCTCCTCGTGTATTTATTTATCTACAATACAATCCCAATTCAATTGGGATCGGGCCAAACCGGGAGTTTGGATTCCTACATTTTATAAATTGAGGAAAAAGACTTAGGGTAAAAAGACGTTTATTTTATTGATAGATGGAATGTATGATAGTACATTCTACTGTAGTTTCTGTAAGTTTTTTTTTCTTGACATATTTCGTAGCACTTACATATGTCCTCTCCAAAATCTATTCGAATAATTGAACATTAGAACAATTGAAATTTTTTCTTTAATATGATCTATTAATTAACAAGTATTAACCTTTGTTTCGAAAAAGCATTTTTTTTAATTTCTAGGTACAAATAATATACTCTCAATAAAATAGTTTTGCATTAGGTTGTAGGTTTTGCATTGCAAAGAACTGCATTAGGTTGTAGAGATTTTTCATAATTTGTGGATTTACCATTTCATTCTGAATTTACTTAAGTATATTGATAAGGTAGGAATGACTGTTTGATATTGGTTTAATTCTAAAATTGAATAAATTTATTATTGTATTGTA
Source organism: Laupala kohalensis (assembly GCA_002313205.1). Lineage (NCBI taxonomy): Eukaryota > Metazoa > Arthropoda > Insecta > Orthoptera > Trigonidiidae > Laupala > Laupala kohalensis. Next base: position 374,835 of record NNCF01125901.1, on the reverse strand, counting down.
GTTTTATAGTACTCTTGTAAAAAATCTGATTTGTTTATATATAGTGACAAACAAATATTTCGTTAATCGTCATTAATTATTTTCCTACATCCCAACCTTCAACTCTTTCATCCTTATTTCTGAGAAAGCTTTGGCTATGCTTAATCTTATTAAAGAAGGTCTGACCTATACGTTAGGCGAATTGAAGCTTGTTTAGTCGTGAAATGGAAAATGGAAATGATTTCATATAGTTTGTTGCCATGTTACTGATTTGCATGCAGTGATGTTTAGTCTCATGCCTGCATGTCGACATATCTTCCAGTACCTCTCGTGTATTTTCGCTGAATATCTCACTCGCTGTATCGAGCTCGGAAACTTGACTCTTTACTAATATCTAGTGATATCTGAGATAAACTCTAAACAGATATTGAAGTGGAAACGCGTGTGCATTTACGCTTCATGATAACTTGAGAACTTACAAAGAAAGTACTAAAGGAAGAAACAAAAACACGTCGTAGAAATGAACGGGTATTTTCAACAATTAGTGACGCGTTCCATTGATTTATATGGTTTCCATTCATTTGCATTTTAGCTTCATTAATTTTAAAGTTGTGTAATTAATGGGTTTCTGATTCAATTTTCTTTATTCCTTCCTTTGTCATGACGAAGATCAGGTGTTCAGATACTTTCAGTGAAGTCTTCCTCCTCTTCGTGTCTGTGTTGAAGCAATTCTTTTCGTGTGATCAGGTTCTTAATCTCCCATTATTCCTTTTATTGTATTCCAATGCACTTACTATTTTACTTACGTCATCAAGACATCTGTTACATTCATAAAAGCTTCTGTAGTGATCTTTGTTTTCATCGTTATGTAGCGGAAGAGTTGGGTCGCCGTACCAGTTTGTGAACTCCGAAACTTTTTAGGAGTTTATGGTGACCTCAAGTTTGTAATTGTGAGTCTAAAATGTTTTAAACGAAACTTGTAGTTTGATATATTTTTTCATTTATATTTTATATAATTTCTCTTCAAAGGTACATATTTGACTTCTGTATTGCAGTTTCATATTATCCCTCTCTGAAAATTTTATAAAAACCATTTACTTCAATAGGTCAGAAAATAATTTAATTGGTTTCAATGGAAAGTTCAATAGAAATTTTGCTCACGAATACACATTAAGTATTACTCCTTCAGTCGCTATGATATTTTCAGAAAATCCTTGGTTTCAGAAATGTTTTGAAGTTCATCGGTTCTTCAAAATCAAGTAATAAATATTAACATATAGGTATCGATAATACTTAGAATGTAATTGAAATAAGAAGTCACAAAAAACACTGAAAGTCATATTCGTGGACAATCAAACAATTCTCGTTTGCAGTATAAACTTTTTCGAAATCTTATAGGCAAATGACTATATTTTATTCACATCGTCTCTTCAACAAGTTTGTGACTTCGAAAGGTTGTGAGTATAATACAGTTACCTGCCTATAAAAGGTCGTAAAATGGTTTATAATTTAATAATACTATGATGTTAGAAGTAAATAGCACAGCTAATTTTCGTCAACTGTGATAGACAACATATTAAAACAATATTATGTCTTATGCATCAATATTTTATCAAATTAAATGGACTGATATAATAAAATTCATACTAGGAAATCTTGAGCGCGTTTCGTGCTTTATATTTCCGAACTTTTTCATCTCTCTCTCCTCGTTCTCTCTCCCCTAGTTCCTTCCCCTCCTTACGCAGCACAAACCCACTGTGACTTGGAACGCACGATGTGAACGAAAGTAACAAAAATGCACTTGAATTGCACTCAACTGTGACGCTTGGATTACGGGCTTCCGCGCGAGCGAGAACTTGACATTTGACGGTGGGTTATACAATTTCAGCGGCTGCGGATGAGAAAAGGGGAGACTGGTATGACCACTCCAATGGCATGACTACTCTTTGATTGGGAACATTGTTCTTTCGCGATTCTTGAATAATACGTTTTTCATGAATTTTGAAGTGGCACAGTCCGATGTGTAATTTTGTCCTTCTCTTCCAGAGTTGTTTCTTTATCTCTCTCTGTGAGGGATTAAGTTTTAAAGGGATTTCTGGGCGTACCTATATTAAATTCCTTTTGTACAGAACTGAATCATCGCATGACTACAATTGAAGAGTTCTGCTGTGAATTATATAGCAACGAACGCCACACTTTTCTTGAAGTACGACCTATGGCCGTTATCGATTTCTCTACCCGCCTCATTCCCTTGGAGTTCATGACGTGAGTGGAACTCAGGAAGCACCACTTTCTACACGCCAGCTTGAGTGTTATCTCTTTTATCTGTTAGTGGCGTAAATGCCCTCCGGTTTGCCGAGTTGATCGATATAATAGTGCATCTGTACTGCCCAGGATATCAGTTTCCTGTCGACGAGAATATTGTCTAGTTTGTTATTGTTTTTACGCGCACTTCCGGTAACCCAGATTTAATATATTTCTTGTAATATATTTTACAATTTGCATGTCTGAGCTGTTTTTATCTGTTCTATCTATCTATCTTTCTTTCTTTTGTAATTTACATTAAATAAATTTCGCTCGTTACATTTCCGAGGGTGTTTTCAATTAAACTCAATGATTCAAATATTTCAACTTTTAGGAATGTGCATCCAATTTTGTATTTCTGCCTATCCAAAGGGTAAAAATAACATTAAGCACGCGATTGATGGTCAATAAGCATCTCAAGATTCTGGCAAGTTACGTCAATAGCCTCATTGTGTGGTAACGGAGAGCCGGATTCGTGTGGAAGTGGCAAGGCCGGAGAAGAGACGTCACCAGGAAGCCAGCGTTGGGTAGTTTGCGAGTGGCAATTTGGTGGTTGCATCATCGCGCCCGCCGCCGCGCCCTCCTCATCCCACCCCTCCCTCTCTTCGTTGACGCCTTCCTCCTTCACTATAAACGCTGAGCCGGTTTGCTCGTCGCACGCATCCACCAACCGCGCGCCGCGCCGTCCGCCATCGCACCACCACTCCTATCTTCTTTTTTTCTGCAGCGACAACCGCCGTTTGCATGACATTGAACCACTGACCTTGTGCGCTGACTGGCATCCTCCCTCCGGAAAAGTGACGGAGAAATAATAATGCTTTGATATCAGCCTCTTTCGGTTAAACACAGTTGTTGACACGAAATTGCAAATAAACTGTTATTATTACGTATAACTGTTTCTCTTATTCAAGGTTACATTTGAAACAACTAATTAAATATCTTATATGGTTTTATCACTAGCAATGTGCAATGGAGATAATTCTGACTTCTGATCTATCCTTTAATAATGCTAGATGTGAATTTTGATTTACAGTTACAAGTGACACTATAACTCCGTATAATAAGTTTTCTCTAATCTATAGTGTTTATTTTAATTTTTCAAACTCCCTTGAAACCAATATAGAATTAAATACCATTCTACAGTGAATCTTCCTCAGCCTTTTACGGTTTTAACTGAACCTATTTTTATTGCTCTGAATTTAACATTGCTACACTTCCGGGCGTTTGTTATAGCAGTTCATTTTAGAATATCAGTAAAGAATAAAAATAACATCATTTACTACAGTAGCTCTTTTGCTTTTCTTGAGGTATTCCCACGATAGGATCGATCCTCATCAAGAACTCATCGGAGCATAACTACTTGCATCGTGACCAGACGAGGCCAGCGGTCCGTTGCCCGACTGATAGGATCTATGCAAATATCGCTTCCTTGCATATATCCTTAAAGAGGCTCCGACAGGGGCGGCGTCTGGGGTCTGGAAAGTCAGCACTTGTATTATTTCACTCACCTATATTACTCAAGAGTTCCTCTGCTGTGCAAATTTTTTTTCTTGACTTCCTGATTTTTTTCCTTATCAAAGAACGAATGTGTGATGTGGAAAGAAATGCACCAAATAAAACCTTTTTCGTCTATATTCGAAGTAGCTTATCAGTTTATTTTTGTCTTAAATCGCCCCTGAAATGATTTAGAGTATAATATTGATTCTTTTGATACCGGGAATGAGATACTCTTATCGCATAGGCTAAAAATTATTTCCGCAGATATTATACCTCTAGTTTCTTCCTTTCAAGTATTAGAATCTTTTTCTAACAATTAGCAAAACATGAATGAAAAAATATTCATCCAATCTCTAGTTTCCATCTTAAAACGACTTCGAAAATAAATTATCGATAAACTACTTGAATTACATATTTTTAAAACCAGTCTAATAGAGTTTTTACGATTTGTGAAGAGACCAATTTTTTTATAACAAATACCATTTTATTTTGTTTGTACTTTAAAACTTTTAACTGATCTTATAGAAAACAATTTTTTCTTTCTTTCGAGAAAAATATTGAATTAATTGAATATTACTGAGATAATTTGTTTACAATGATGATTTTTTTCTCGTTCAATCTGTCTAATCAATGTTCAGAAGTTCTTAGGAATATTATGCGTTCCATTATTAATCATACCAATCTAATACGGAATAATTTTTAAATACATCTATCTTTGAGCATGGGCAACATTGATTATTTGGTCTTTTTCATTTACTGTGTGCTGTATCTACAAACAAACTGTGGGTCGTTCGTGACCGTAATCGATCACTGACCGATGGCAAAGTAATGAGCAGCCGCCTATTATCGGATTTTTTATTATAGACCCCTCATTTTGAAGTGCTGTAGATGCCACAGAAAATTGTAGAAAAAACTAATTTACACAATTCTTCCGCTTATACTCAAGTGAAAAAAATGGTTCTGAGAGTGAAAAATACTAAAAAAAACAGAAATGTTTCAAAAACCGCGAAATTTTTACCGTTTTTTCCCCATACGACGACTTTACTATTTGTTATAAAATAAAATAAAAGTGTCGAAAATATTTCTTATTCAGCGAATGTTAACTATTATGTTTGTGACAACATTTCAAAATTTCGAACTTCATGCGAAGTATAATGAATTATCATCCTTTTCCTCAAACATTGCTGAAAAGACCAGGTACATTTTTAAGCAATAAAATGTATACTGTCGCCTTCAGAAAAAGGCCGTGATCACATGATCAATGAATTTAAACGTTTAAAACTTAGTATGTAACCATAAATAAGTGATAAGCAGAACTATGTTTTCATTTGGCGACCAGCGGCGCTGAAGCGGTCAATTACAGTCTGGTCCTGCTACATTGACAGGAGCGCGCATTCTGCTACACTGACTGGAGTCCACAGTTGAAGTGTAATCGGTATGTAACTACATGTCATATAACATTTTCATCAATATTTAATAGTTTTGTATTTTGATACTAACTCTCATTTTAGCATCAACGACGCGCTAATAAGATTTTCTGGCGAGTCCATTCCATAGGGTTAGCATAATCTAATTTTCTCATGTCATGCGCAGTTGTGTCAAGAGTTATCAAGAGGTCCTTTGTATACGATCCCTTCTTTCTTCACTCCCCTCGCTTCCCGTCAGTAGTTGTAGATATTTTTATGACTTCTTGGGCTGTTGCTTGCAGCTTGCCTATACTTGGAATCTTTCTACTGACTGATTATAGAAGTCTCCGCGTCCCTCACTCCCCATGTTTAACTTACAAAATATCGAAACTTTTCTTTCATACCTAGATTCTTTTTCTTTTTAATTTACCAATTTTTGAAACGTGACGGAATATGACAATTCTGTCTTAAATCTTCTGTTCTACAATATAATTTTAATTCGTTTGCTTTCATATTCAGTTGAAAACAGTGTGCGAATGAAAGGTTGGGAAGCGAGGAAATTTGATGAAAATGTTATCTATGACACTAAATGTTCTTTAAATCCTTCGGTATGTAACCACAATTGTTGACTCCAGTCATTGTAACAGTCTGTGCGCTCCTGTCAATGTAGCAGGACCAGACTGTAATTGACCGCTTCAGCGCCGCTGGTCGCCAAATGAAAACATAGTTCTGCTTATCACTTATTTATGGTTACATACTAAGTTTTAAACGTTTAAATTCATTGATCATGTGATCACGGCCTTTTTCTGAAGGCGACAGTATACATTTTATTGCTTAAAAATGTACCTGGTCTTTTCAGCAATGTTTGAGGAAAAGGATGATAATTCATTATACTTCGCATGAAGTTCGAAATTTTGAAATGTTGTCACAAACATAATAGTTAACATTCGCTGAATAAGAAATATTTTCGACACTTTTATTTTATTTTATAACAAATAGTAAAGTCGTCGTATGGGGAAAAAACGGTAAAAATTTCGCGGTTTTTGAAACATTTCTGTTTTTTTAAGTATTTTTCACTCTCAGAACCATTTTTTTCACTTGAGTATAAGCGGAAGAATTGTGTTAATTAGTTTTTTCTACAATTTTTTGTGGCATCTACAGCACTTCAAAATGAGGGGTCTATAATAAAAAATCCGATTTTAGGAAAGGTCGCGGACAATGTGAGACTTGCGTCTGAAGGGGCGAACGACAGTGGCTGTGGTGACGGCAGAAGCGTCGTAACGTAGCTCGACACTCGGCAAGGTCGTGTCTGCCAGGGCTCAACAAGTGCAGGAGCGAGCGAGCGGGGAGCACCCCTTCCCCCTGCTAGAGCCAGCCTGCCGGCTGACCGCTCCGGTCCCCGCCCCCGCTCGCTCGGCGCGGCAGCGTTTTCCCCGTCGCTCGCGCGAACGCCGGCCGCTGCTGCGCGCACGGGCTCACGTTAGCTAGCCATCCGCCCGCCAACCCAACCGACGAGGAAGTGTGCGATGAAAATCCTGGCTCCCACCACGCATACCAACATTGGCTGCGCGAAGGGCACTGCGACCGCGAGGTTATTGTCGACGAGGAAGTTGATTTAATGAATTCGATGTATCATAGGCGTCAGAGATGATCGAAACGAAGGATGAATGTTGTTATTATTATAATANATTGGCTGCGCGAAGGGCACTGCGACCGCGAGGTTATTGTCGACGAGGAAGTTGATTTAATGAATTCGATGTATCATAGGCGTCAGAGGTGATCGAAACGAAGGATGAATGTTGTTATTATTATTATTATTATTATTAGTATTATTATTCCCTGGGGATAAAGGTCTTCTAAAATTTAATGTTCCATTTTCAAAAGAGTTCCTGTTAATTCTACTTTCTCTGTATTATTTTACCGGACTATTGATTCCTAGTGTTTTATTTATGATGAACAGGAATTATTTAAACGTTCAAAGCTGTTTTGAACATTTTCTATCTTTTCAGTTTTGTACACCATGTACAAAAGTACTTTCGGAACTAGTCCATTTATGGGGAAAATTATAATTATGGCAATGCTTTTATAATTTTGTCATTTTATAATAAGTTGTAAAGAATGTCATACGGAGTTTTTTTCGGTAAGTTTTTATTTCACGCCCACGAAAAGTCCGGTTCTCTTTGTATTCGAGTGGACAATATATTATTATTTTTCGAACTGGGACTGATCTTGTGCCAAACATGTTTCCGAACATACCGGGATGCGGGCTACTCGATACAAAATTTTAATGGCCATGCATGTTCAAACTAATCTAACTTCATTTGCTCAGAATAGTATCGAATGTAATGAATGCCGTCATAAAGGTAATTGATAACAAAAATATCAAAGAGGAACTATTTTTCTTGAGTTACGCGATGACAGCCTTTATGCACTAGTCGATTCCGGAAGCACTTTTTCATGTCAACGACTGCTCGATGCCGCACTTGCCCCCCCCCCTCACTCAACGAATAAACCCTTCAATCAGTGGCCGCGTTACAGGCGCACGCGCGCTGACAAGCCGCTTCTCGTGCTTCCGTCTCCGCGCAGGAATTGAGAGGCGAATCAGCAAGTACAACAGCCAGCAGGGCCCTCTGTCGCGCGAGCCGCTCGCTCGCTTCTCACGCATTGTGCTTGTGGTGCCACTACACCGCAAACGCGAGCAAAGCTTCGCCCGCCCACCCAGCGCCGTCGCTGCATTTCTTCCGGCTGATGGCGGTTCGCATTTCCGGGCGCAGTGACGGGGCACAGACCTCTCGTTCTGCTCCGAAGAAGGGGAGAAGTGGGATGGATGGGTGGGTGGAAAGACAAGGGGATGGGGGATTGTCATTCGTTAATGGTGGGAACATTTGACGTAAATAAATGACATACGAATTGGATTGATTTGCTGAGTATGAGCGAGGCAAGGAAAACAAGTATTGACAGTCCGATTGAAATTTCATCTGTTTTCAAAAAAGTATTTGTGTCTTACAAAATAATTCACACACGAGAATGACTATTGAAATTCCGAAATAAAATAGATCTTATTAGTTTGAAAAATATTGCCTAATAAATTATGGTATACTTTTTGTCCGATAAAGAAGGTTCACATATACGCCGCAGCTTATCCAAACACTGATAGATATATTTGACGTGGATTACAAACTCGACCAATGACAATGCACCCTACATTCTCCCTCTTGGCGAATTCGGTGGAGGGACACTATAGTTGGTAGCCGTGTCTGTGCCTGACGTCAGCGCGGCCGCTATATTTACCTCAGCTACTGCTGTATTACAATATTAGCAGGCTGGCCTTGGGCCGGTTGCCAGGCGACAAGAGTTCGACGGCCGGAGCCGCGTGACTGCCGCCCGCTCCCCGCGCGCATGCCCATGCACGCGCCGCGTCAAGGCTACCGCTAGAGAGAGCGCGAGTGCGGCGTTGGGTGGCGGCGAAGGCGGTGGCGGTGCGGTGCGAAGTGGTGGGGGAACTCCGCGGATCACGAACGCGAACGTCGCGCACTTGTGTGGAGGGGGGTGGAGGGAGGAAGGGAGAGATGGAAAGAAAGAAAGACTCGGTGGTGGAAACGAAGATGTTGACGACCGCGAATGGACGTAGAAAAAAAAAGGATAATTGCGCGACGGTACTTGATTACGTGAATAGCATCAGTATAGGAGACATATGTCGAAAGGGTTTGATTTCATAAGATACAACTGTTTTTATTTTCATTACGACCTCGCTACTTGCCTATCTTAGGAGAACGTTTACGTCCGTTATATAAAAAAGATAGTAACATTTCTTTATCCGAACAGGAGGCTCCGATTGTTAAGAATGGCAGGATAATTGGTAAAATAATAGTCGACGCAAAGGATGTGTGAAATTGGATCTGAGAAAATAGAATCAATCTAATAAAGATGCTACTCTGCTTGAAGGGTACTCGTCGAATAATTTAATTTTTGGAGAGTATGGGATCTAATATGGTATACAAATATAGATATAGAATGCGGATAAGGAGCCAATATGCATTGATGTAGCTCACATGAAGCAGAAGCGATGTAACACTGGCAGTTACCTCTTCTGTTGACATGGAAACCGCGGCACAGCGTCGGAAAGTGCGGGGTGTGGCACATTGTGATGCGGGACTCCAGTCTCTAGGGGTCGCAGTTCGCGAATGACCTTGCTGAACGATTATCTATCTGGATAGCGATCTCTTGTATTAAGACTGCTCTTAATCGCAATTTGGTATAGGAGCCGGTATGAGAATATACTGTGGAAATGAAGATTGGCTATCTGGTATGTCCAAACAATTTAAATTATGGAAAGAGTACCCTAGAAATGCGAGAGGAGAGTACGGAAAATATTTCTTCAAACCATAACATGTGACACCCCAACCTTCAAGTATACGAACTATGTTGTTGGGATACTATATGAGGTTTGATGATATCCAAAGATTTGGAGAAATCCTTTCCTTCCTCTGAATTAGGGTCTCAAATCGAAACAGGTTCTCTCGTTACAAGAAACGTGCTGTGATTATGAAGACGAGCTTGCGGAAATTTAAATATGTTTGTGAAATTTTATGTTAGACAAGGATACCTATATTATTGCTAGTCACGAAAGAAACAATATATTGTATTTTGGGAGATGTTATAAAATTTTTGGGCTTAAGTTGTGGTATAATCCCTCCCATTTCGTTGACCTAATTCGAAGTTCTTCGCATATCGAACCCCTTCAACGAAACCCAATTTATTTCCGTACCGCAGTGAAGATGGCGAAAGGGCGCGGTCGTGGCGACGCGACGCCGCGACGGTGGCTGCGGGGAAAACCGGATACTGGTGAGCGTGCTTCCGCGCGGGGCGGAAATGCTGCGTCACGACCTTCCATGCCACCTTCGTCGACGCCACCCTGCATTCCTCCCTCGTTACCATCGGTTTCCGCTCCTCTCTTTGGTTCCCCACGCACTTTTGCGCGCTTAGATCGCTGCATCTTCGTTTCTACAAGCGTGGTTTTGCTACTTGATTAGTTCGATAGTATTATTTAGAAAGCACTTCTGGTGACGGGTGGAAATGGTGGAAATGGATTGGAAATTGTTTCCTTGCAATATAACATGTCACAAAAATTCGAATATTTCGTAAAATTATTTTTTAAGAATTTATCTTATTTTGCACATTTTCTTGATTCATTTAAAAGTATTAGAAAATGATTTTGATGCAGGTTTAATGTTTTGATGGTATTAAATTTGTATACGAATAATATATCACAATAATAGAACTATCATTCGTAAAACAATCATGTTGAAGGCGTAATCAATTGCTTTATTGTGGTCTTTTTCATTAAATGTATCATAGACATCATTTTATGTGTATTTTGTTCAATGCTTAAACATTATTAAACATTTTCTCTCTGTCCACATCCATCATGTCGTCGCCTTTGAAGTCTGCCGATGCAGTCAATCGCAGTCGTGGCTAATGCATCATCTGTCTGCACCTACCGTTTGAATGATGTTCCTCTATTTGTACCCAAACAAACGATGTACTAAAGCAAAGCAGAACATTCTAGTGTTTGAACCTCCCTTCTATGGGTATTACAGTTCAAATCTGGAAACTGAAAGTAAGACAATTTCTGTCGAATGTGAAATAGATAATGATAAAATATTGTCCGAACGTTTAGTTATGTTTCTCGAACCCTTATAATTACTCAGAAATTTTTTTCAGTTTTTAATAAATTATCTTGTCGTTCTAAACTCGTAACTGATTTCCACACACTTCATTGAACAAATAAATTTAATTTTTTTTACTCCTCTGGACCCATTGGTTAGGTGCATACTGGATTGCCATTGGTGGAAGACCTACACGTTCATGTCGACGCCAGAGATACCTGTTAATTTCACTCACATTTCGCCGTGTTCTCTCGTTGGCATAGCGATGTGCCACACGAGACAGTTCAAAGGAGACACAGACGTCTCGTCTCCCTATCTCACATTTCCCCATCCAGGTCTCCCAGAGTTGATCTTGTACTTCTAGGTCTTGTCTACGTTTCACATTGCCTGTCACAATTTCCAAAATAAATTCTCTCTCTCACAGACCCTTGCGCTAACTGTGATTCACAATACTTTCAGAATATTTGTCACGCGCTGTCTCTCTCATATACCAACACTATACTGAAAACGGTGTAAGAATTTGAAAAACTATTTGTCTTCTTGTCACTTATATTTGAAAGTAGAGACATGAGGACAGTTTAATAGAAAATGTATCTTTCTTGCATTCTCTTATTTTTAGTTATTATTTAGTTTAGACGATATTAATTTTGTATCATTGTTACATTATTCTTTATATGATTCACAATATTTTCTCATTCGATGACAAACGAAGTGGATATACACAAATTGCATTATTTTATGATTAAAATGTTTCTATATCTTTCATGTTAAAAAATTAAAATATATAGTGTTTACTTGACGTTTTAATATGTAATGGAGTTATTTATATTTTATTAATTTCAAAATATTTTATTAGTATGCAGTAACACGAATATACAAGTATTCTTCCATGAAATCCCCCTAAATGTAACTCTGATGTTTATATTTTAGAATACGCAATAAAATTTGCATTTGAATGTATAGACAGGTAACAATTTTCTAATCGTTAAAAAAAAACATTATTCCTGAAGCGACTATCTCCTCACCTGTATCAGATCATTTTCTTCTGTTTACTACATGATTTGTTCTTAGATCTCAAGATGAAAACTAACTTCTCAAGCATATATAGTAGATATCCAGTTTTACTACTGCCGTCAATCACTTTGCCCATCGACGACTTGTTTCTCACTTTCGTACCACCTTCATTTTCAACGAGGGATGTGTGCAGTGCATCGAGTTGGCGCAGGGGTTGCGCTGCAACCAGTAACGCGTGGATGCACCGTACGGTTGCATACTTAAGCAGGCGTCGCGTCAAGCGCCACCCCCGCTTACTGACGCGGGCGCAAGACATTTCTCCCCTTTAACGCTTAAATAACTGCTCCTGCATTGGGATTACCGCATGACGACGATTAAGAATTTTTAATTTCATTTCAATGTTTAAAAGTGAAAGAATATTAGATAAAGATCTCTCGTTAATGAGACAGTTCATATCTCATTTTGTCTAACACATTGAGAAGAATATTTTGATGTTTATTTATCCGATATGAAAATGTATATAAACCCTTTGTTGATTTTACTGGGTAGTAGAAATTCAGTGAGCATGAGGGTCACTAAAATGTTAGTTGGTAAGATGACTGTTTCCGTGGAGATATCTATTTATCGAATGTTAAATTGTGTGAAACGGCAGGGAAGATACCAATTTGAAATTACCGGACGATGCTGC
>NNCF01125901.1:329731-362081 GCA_002313205.1 Laupala kohalensis | reverse complement strand
ATTTGTATATTTGTATATTTGTATTAATTTCTAAAATCATAATTTAGATAGCCTTTTTTTCAGGAAGAGATAGCTCATATAAATGGATTTCTCCAAGGAAGAGTGAAAACATGTACATTCTGAGAAAAGAGTTTAAATTATTGCAACTAGACCTAATGGTTGCGTGACTTCATTGAACCCGGAAAATCAGTCATGTGAGGTTAATTTCAGGTTATTAAACATTTTGCTTAGAATGAAATTATTGTGGGAATATTTCTGAGTCAATGAAGTTTGGGAACCGTGAGTTTTTGGTAGACCAAGTCGATTCTTGCAGGTTCATGCAAACTGTAGGCGCAAACCTCGTAATGCATCCGGTCGGCGTGACTCTGCTGCATGACGCGCAACCCCGGAATAGCTTCTCGCCACGGTCGTAGGCTGCCGCGCGCGCCGGGAGCGGCCGGAAGGCGGCGGCGAAGGGGCAGGAGAGAAGAGGGAACGCGCGCGCAAAGCACTGGCGATACCGCCGCCGAGAGGAGAAATGGCACGCGGACAGGCGGAGGTCGCTTTTGTTGATATTTACGTCGCTCGCAGGAAACAGCGGACGGGCGCCAGTTAAGGATGCGGAGGGTCGTCGGGTTGGCGGGGAATTCGAGGCAAGGTCTGCTGCTGTAGCAGAAAACGGTTCTCAACAAGTAGTTAAGGAACACGTGCATTCATGATTTTTACATGGCATATGTAACATGAACTCTTGCATTATATCCTCCGATTAGTTTGTTTACGGTAATTGAGATGCATATTAACAATGTTCTTGATTATGATATTCATAATGATTATTGACGTACTATTGAGCTGACGGACGCTGCTTGGCAGAAGCACTTTGTGGATAGATAGATTTCTCTCTCATACTTGCAAAGCAGTACGATACTATACTAAATAAAAAAATAGAATATACTTAAACATACTTAAACATAAATAACCAAGTCAAAAATATGAACATTCGCATAACTGCACATAATTTATTTATATTGTACAATTTTTAGAGATGTAATATAATGTTTTTAAATTCTGTTCTTTTAATTATTAGAGCTAAAATTGCACATAGTAACTACAAAAAATTATGTATATTTTAAGTAGGGTGTAGAGAACACAGAACGAGGAAAACTTTCCAACAATGTGTCAATGACATGTTTTATTCTTTTGGGGTAATGAAAACCAAAATATTATTTAGAAAACATATGTGAACAATATGCGTGAAAAGATTTGTGGAAGTAATTTCGTTTTGAAAAATAAGTGAATGGTGTACTGAGATTACATGATTGGTCGCACGAATTAAGCAATCTGACTGACTAATCAATGACATCAAGTGAAGGCAATTCGTGATGAATAAGTTCACAAAATAAGTGTACCATATTTCTCATTATCACAAGAAAAACTTCATTCTAATATTTACAGGATTTTACGAAGGTTTCTATTCGAAATGAGAAAACAATGCAATTAAATGGTAATACAATTTTTATTTAAAATATTGGAGATTTTAATTATATCTAATGTTTTAATTTCGTATGTCACAACGTCTATTATTGAAAATTCTTGTACTTGGCGTACGCTTTCAACCTCAGTGTTATTTAGATGTAGGTGGCTCTGTTAATATGTGCAGCATTAGGCTCAAGGGGAAGCTCTACTCTCAATTATAACTTCGTCTGAAGGTCCTCCTTAATATCGATTGAACGTCTGAAGCAGTTGCGTTTTTTTAGGGCCAGCCTTAAGGCAGGTAGGACAGGTAAGGTCAGGACACGCGACGGCGAGACGAGACCGTTCGAAGGAGAACTAAGAGCGGGCAGGGGCGCTGTGCCACTTGTTGCTGCAGCTTACTGCTGAACCACCCCGCTACCCTCTCCGTCAACACCCCTGCTCCTTCCAAGTACACCATTCCTTTCTAAACTGCTCTGAAAGCATCCCTTGCTTATGTAAATTACCTCACTCGTAAATATTTGTGAGTTCGTTGTTGCTCAAACCAAGCAGGAAATAGAAATATATTGCCGTAATAGGAGAATCTTAAATGCTCAGACTTTACAGAAGTCGGTCGGGATGAAGGGTTTCATGGAAATATTGGGATACGAGACTCTACTAAGTAGACGATATTATAGGAAGTAGAAATTTACAAATCCTCTTTGAACACAACATAAACTAATAATAAAAATTCATTAATCTGTGAGTACCGACACCTGGATGGCAGTTCGTGAACTATCAATGTCAAAATTAATTTGAATTTCAGACAAATTATAAAAGAGTTATTGCATACTTAATGTGTAAGATTACGACAATTTTTTTGTCCAGAAAATGATATTCGTAATATATTTAATATATTATTCGTAATATATTTAATATATTATTCGTAATATATTTAATATATTATTCGTAATATATATAATATATTATTAATTATTCATATGTGTTTAATAATTATGTATATAAACATTATGTATACACGACATTTATGCTGCTATTGCACTATTAAGAGGCAACTCCTATCGCCCTTTATGCCACAGAAGAGTCTTTCTTGTATGTATATTGCTTTATGTAACAATAGGAGAAGGACTTTTTGAAATGACTGCCTTTGGTGTCTTATGAAGTGTATTTACTTTCCGCAATCATTTCTTCTACTGAGAAGAGGTACCTGCTGTATTTCTGTTACTCTATGGTTTGGCTGGTAGGTATTGTAGGTCGTGTGGGGTTCATTAGTACATTCCTTCGCAATGTGCTTTTTGGTTATAATATGTTACATGCTATCATTTTTATTATCATATATTATACATTCATTTTAAAATTTGCGGTTCCTATGTTGACCTAAGAAAGTAAGGTACAAGTAAATATCCCTGATTGTATTTATATTTTGAAGTTGAATATCTAGCAGTTACCTAGTTTAGCATATTAACAAATGACAAATTTAGTATGCAAAAAATATATTTTGATGTAGTGACCTTATCTGATAAGTTTTGTAGGAATGTTGTTGATAGAGAATACATGTTGCATCTCAAGATACAGATTGTGAATAGGTTTTGTACAATTAAATTGATTTATGTACATTTATCCAATGATCGGTTTTACAAAATGTTTACACAGATATAGGTATTATTGTTAAATTGTTTAACACCGAAGTACTTCGTGCGTGTTTATCGCCACTTACCGTTTGAATAATTAAATACAACATCCAATTTTATTTATTCAAACTTCAGATCACTCAAGTCACCCCGTCTGGATTATCTAAACAATTACGAAGTGTTTCGTGCGCTGAGTAGAAATGTCGGAATTGGTTCAAAGATTTTAATGGAATCGCCATCTGCCTAAACTGAAAATTTGGGAGATGTATCAAGTATGGTGAAATTTTAATTAAATTTGTTTCGAAGTGCGGATACTTTATTTATTAATAACGCATATTTTAATTATAAAGAAGTACATTACAATTACTGATTTTAATTTGGATTATATTTTTAACTTATATGCATTTAATTAAGTTAATTTAGCTTGTGTGTATTAAATAAAACAATTTGCAAAAAAACCTTAGTCGTCCCTCTTCTTTTACCCCAAAAATACTTAAAATACCGATTTTTTTACCAATTACTTTCCTCGCATACGAATATAAAGTTTTTTTTACAAACAAGAAATGGAAAAAAATCTATGTTGATTTCTGCCCCTTAATCTAAAGTATAATCTAATTTACATGAATACTTGATTTGATTATTATTGCTCCTGTATAGTGAAATATTTCATGTTTTTTACTGCAATATATTTGTATTTTAGTGCAATATTTATCGTTTCAGGATTTTTACAATTTTATTGAAGTATGGAGGGAAAATAGTAAATGAATTGTTTTTAAATGACGGTTCCTTAATTAGTGGTTTGAATGGTTCACATCCCGTATAATTTTCGAATCTGCTGTTCTAAAACAAATGATGTACGTGTCTGATGTGGCTTTGTTTCCGGTTACGCTGCCACCAGGCAAGAGAACAGCGCGCCGCCGCATCATGCCTGATCACGCGCACACAAACTGACTCTATTTCTCAGCGAGCTTTTCATTGCGGACTGCTGGTCACTATTTCGCTATTCGCACACTGACAGAGGTGGTTAGTTTAATTAGTGTGTTTGCGTGCACGCACCGCGCATTTGCGAAATCTATTTACGATCGTCCCGTACGATTTGCGAGAGGCAATCGCTGGCATACCGAATGGCGACGAGAGAGGTCGCATGGCACGCCGCTGACGAATTCTGCTGGCTTTTACATGGCGTTCCTGGTTACGCCGAAGTGTCCGACTCATTAGTTTCCCGTGTCATTATTTTTGTATTGGTTGGAGTCAATCTTATTAATCCCCGCCTTGGAGAAATATCTGGAGCAAAGAATTTGTCATAATCTTATATAGTTTTATATTTTGGTAATTAAGTAATGACCTAAGGTACTTGAAGGTATAATAAGGTACTTGAAGTAAGACGACCTGAAATTGGATTTTGTCGTTTCAAATAACTAGGATAGTTTCTGTGTTACGTTAATCCATCTTGATGAATTTTAGCCACAAAACTACTGTACACCAATAACATGCAGGAAAATGTTTTTTGACGCATTGGTAAATGTTTTATGTGAAAGAAAAATAATAATTGATCTTTTTTGAATACCAGAGTAATGAGTAAAATATATTGCTTTTTTATTTACTAGATTTGTTTAAAATTTATTTCTGATTTTCTACGATAAAAGTATCACTTTTACTTAGTCATTTACAAGTTAAAGTAAAATCGAAAGGGATCCATGTTATATATAGTGATCGTATCTAAATCTTTGTTCTTGGTCTTGCATTCTTTAATCAGATTTATTGACTATGTATTGATTAATTAATTACCACAAAGTTATATCTGACCGTAATTGTCTATAACAAATTTATGGTTCTGTCGGCTTTATATCAACCTGGCAGATACACACCGCAAATAATGAGAACCGAAGAAAACTAGTTCTTAATTTAAACTGTTTTCTGCTAATTAATTACTATATACATGCTTTTTGTATATTTGCTTATAAATTATTACAGACATCGAATTTGTCAATAACATATTTTTTGTTGATTTAACATTTTTTGTACACGAAAGTGATACGTATTTCTAAAATTCATATGCCATTTTTACTGAAAGATAAATGTTGATGTAAAAATAAATTTAAAAAGTATATTAATAACAATTTTCGATAATCATTATTAATCTCATAATATGTATCTCGTATACTAGTTCATCTCAATACACAAATACCTGTAGTATTGTATGTACCACAAGTAATAACTAGACCCAATTTCACAAGATCGATACAAAGACTAGCAAGACTCGTAAGAATAAGACCAAGACACACAAGACCAAGATAAAGTATATAAGGACGAGACCAAGACTAGCGATGTTTTAGTCTTGTTCTGCGAAACACCAGTGTATTGTGCGAATACTTTCAAATGTCCATGTGTTTAGCTTGAAACTCAACTCTGAGGTATATCTTTGTTCAGTAATTACAACGAAATTATAATTACTGCTACAAATACATTATATATTGGTTGAATGAAACTCTGTTTTCACGAAAGATAACGTGGAAGCAGAATGTACTTTCGATGACACTCGAAGAATACAGGAAAAAATGAGGGGTTGAAATAGAGCTTGAGTGCTTGAGAATGCAGCCGAGCTGGAACAATACGCCCAGAACGATCTATAGTTCATGGGAGAACAAGAAAGCACTTCACAACTCACCGTCGTTTCTGATATATTTTGTCCATCGTCAGGGTTACACCTTTTGATGCAGTTAAGAAACCAGGATGTGCCTGGTGCACACGTGCATAGGTTGGAGACGTGTATGAGTGATGCTGTGGAAATAGTGTAGCAAGTCCGGAGGATGGGTAAAAAATATCCAAAACGTTGGCGAGTTATGTAGTTTTCTTTTTCTTTTGACATATTCCTCAAGATAATACTCGTGTAATTCGAACGGATGAGGAAGCATGCGTATCGCCCAAAGGACTAGGACGATGACGAGTGAGCACGCGGCAAAGCACGATTGAATCGCACGCTCTCGCTAACGACTTCGTCTGCGAGGTGTCGGTTTCCCTTCGGCGCGCCGCGAAATGACGCTAACTGACAGCTATGCCGCTGCAAATACGCCGCTAATGAAACGCGGAGCTACGTCGACTTGACGAGGGGGATGGGGTAGGACTTTGGCATCGCCGCACCCAACCACAGTGAAGCGTGGCGTTTCTCTCATCGTGCATTTTCAATCTGTACTCACATTCTATGTAAAATATTTACCGACATCCAGTTGCAAATGAATTTCTTTCTCGTGTGAATCACGTCGCGAGTCACGTTACGAAAACCTTATGTGACAAAATACCAATTACCAAAGCGTACGAATATATTTGAGATGATAACGACAGCGATTTCAACTCAAAATGTCATGAGCATTTATTCAAAAAAATCTTGTCTCTAGTATACTCATTTCATTGAATTTGTTTGTCACGTCATTTCATTTTTGTTTGAGATAAAAAATATTGAGGGGATGAATATGGTAAAAAAGTATTTACAGATAGTAGTACGGTATTTACAGATCGATAACCATACTTTTGCAATACGAATGTGCTCGGGATGGGAATTAATTCTCAAGTTCTCTGTTTCCGTATCTAAATAAATATGGAACAATCAGTTTAGGAATAAATTGAATCGCCCTTTCTCGATGCAAGTTATGTGAAGCTGAATAAAATAAGTTTTTGGAACGCAAACAATTCACTGTGGATGGATCGAATCCTTTCTTTCACCCTGGTGGTCTCGCGCTTTGTGTTCTACCGATATTTCCGCTCGGTCAAGAGCGCTTCCTCCCGGAGAATCGAGGGCAACCTCATAAACTTGAACTCCTTTCGTCCAACGTATCGACTCCTCACTCTTCGCCCCTCTCGAGTTTTGCCACGCCCCTCGCCTTCTGCTCTGTATTTCAGAACGTCCTTCACGTCACATTTCCTTCTGGATCACGTTGATTGTTGTTCAGTTTTATTGGCTCTTTACTTTCGGGTCGGTTTTACTTTCTCATTATACGAAATACGTTATAGAAAAACATCGTAATCGTAAAAAGAATCGTTTTAACTTGTCTCCAGATCCTTGTGAATTTAATCCAGTTTTTGCGGTTATATTTTGTCATGTAGCTTTGTGACGAAAAAATGCAGTCTTTCGAAAACGCTATGCTACAAAGACATATTGTGTGGCGTTATGATTTGGAATAATACTTGGTTCATACCTTATCATTAATTTATGGTTCGCTGGTTCAATGGCTCATACACTTCCCCACTTATGAATACACGAAAACCAGCTTAATAAATGTTGATCGAAACTCATCTATTATTTAAACTGTAGAACATGTTTTGGTGAAGCGTCATATCAAACATTTTGTAGTACGGTAGGCGAATGGGGAAAATTCAGTTTTTATTATATTATATTTCTTTTCTTTTTTATCGTTTTCGTCAGATTAATTTTTTATAGTTACGTAGGGGTCGTGAGCGTGTTAACATTAGGTCTTTATTTGAATAACTACAATCGATTTTTTTGTGTTGCGAAGATCATTTCTCTCTCATCCTAAAAATCTTCGTTCAGTTTTCTTGTCGAATATTTTGTAAATTTTAGGAAAAACTAGTTTTATGATTTATTCGTTATATTTAAGTATTTTTTTTTGTAAAAAAAGCTGTTTATTTGTGTTTTTAAAATCTTTTGTGTGGATTTCGTAATTGTCTGTAAATGTTCTATTCTTTTCGCAATCGTCATTCCATTATTTTAAAAGTTCTTCCGTCCGTTTCCTCTTGACCTCCTGTCATTTCCAGTCCGAGGCCGTTTGATTTCTCGTTATCTTTCGCGAACGTAAGACGAGAGGAGTGAAACGACAGTGGACGAGGACGAAGTCGATTTGATCTCCCATTTCCCGGTCGTAGCACTCGAGAGAGCTATCGCCGTATACTACTCCGAGACCTTGTTATGGTGAGAGGCAATCTGATCGTTGCTACTTTTAGTGGTCTACTCTTGTCCACACGCTTCAAAGAATTGCGTCTCCAGGTTGTTCTTCCTTTTACAATTAGGTCCAATGTATAAGAACTTGTTTGTTATGATTCATTAAGTGTCATAATTATTGATTTAGTTTAAACTTCACGAATTATTCTTTTAATTAACATTTTAGATGATGAAAAAATCTCATTATGAATCAACTTGCTTTACTTCGGCGATATTCATTAATAATAGTAATGATTTGAAAATCACTTTGAGTGATATAAATCACCCTTGGAAGTATTTAAATAGTATTACGAGGGGTGTTTGAGATTAAAAAGCAATTATTTTGCAGATATAAATATACATAAAATATAATCTCGCGATAAAATTAGTCTTTTTCGGTTACTTTCTAATGAATTAAAGAAAATTATATTCAAGAAAAAATAAAATACAAACAAATTCTTTAGCCAAATATTAAAAATATTATATATTGGTATGAATATTGTACATCTGGTAAAAACTTGATAGTTTGAAGATAAAATAATTTTATTTTTAAAGTAGTTAAAAATATTAGTATATAAATGGCGGGGAGAAAGTCGTTACAAACTCTTTCGGAATTCCGCACACGTTTAGAGACGACGAAGAATAAGGAGCTGTAGCAGAGGGGATGGCTGTAATAAATCGGAATTGAACGTTTTCAAGAACATTTGGTTTGTTGTTTCCTGGAATGATGTTCGGATTGCTTTATGGCGTGGTGGTGGAGGGATGGGCTGTGGCATTGAGTAAAGAAAAATGTGAAGCTAGATATAGGAGCGTGTGCACTGATGGGTGCTTCGGCGGCGGGAGGCCTCGGGGACAGCGGCGGCGTGTAATGCGCACTTCATCGATCGCCTGAGGATGTTCCGGTCCAAAGATCTTTTCCTCTCCCAGACTCCACCTCTTCCGTTTCTTGTGCGCTGTCACCACTAAGACAAAATCCATTCCTCTCTTCCATTTCTGTCACCTTTACAGAGAATCTATTAAAATATTCATTTCTTTCTTACGACATCGAGAGGATTTAAATTTTTCCATTTATTTTATATTAGTACCGTATTATACTTCTAATTTTCCTTTATCCTCAACATATTTTACGTTATACTTTTCTAATTATTTTGATTTTCTTATCCTTTTTTTTCTTCTAAGTTCTCTTTTCATACTACATTGCTGCCACGCTTTATCAAGATGTTTTAGGACTTTCTGGTCGTTTTGTCGAAGACGACATCTGTGAAAGAAAAGTGAACTAAGTGAACCCTGACGATCCTCCCATCCATGTAAACCCTGACATGTCTGGTGCCTTCAGTTTTTATTAGGTTTTTTATATTTTTATTATTATTTAAATTGTTATTGTTTTAATGGACTCATTTCTTATCTTCTGAAACTGGAGGAACCATGTGACGGAAAATGTGGGAGTAAACATATTCCGTGTGTACGAATATATACTGTCAACTGGTCTAATGGTCTTAGTTCATACACTAGTGACACTTCTATTTAGATAAATATTCTTGGATCTAGTGAAATTGTAATCGTTTATAAATTAGCTAGTTCAAAATTTGCTTGTGTCATTGAATTTGTATATTTTTATTCTAATAAATTATATTACTAGATATCTCAATGGGATGCTCAATTTTCTCCAGAGTATTTACATAATCGAGAAGTATTTTGGGAAAGCACCCTCACAACTGAGACAGAATGGAAGTATGCTTGTATTCCTAATATTTCTTCAAAATAATTCTTCTTCTTAATATACTTAATTGAGCAGTATTTCTATATAAATAATTAAAATAATAAATAATTAATCAAATAGCTCGTCAAGTTGCGTATGACCATTTAATTTCTGTAATGAATAGGGGATTAAATTCTCTCCATACAACTTCTTTGTTTTATTTGTGCCAATGTTAAATGTTTTTCTTTTTAAAGAATAAATACTATGTTATTGAATTTTTCGAATAAAAATGTGAGGTAGAAGAATATATTTTGGAATTCATATTAAATGAGAAATATTTATTTTGAATCACTTTGAGCCTTTCCTCTTCCCAGAATACTTTTTCTTTCTATTTCATGATACATTCAAAAAAATTACATTGACTACTGACTGTGTTCAATTTGCCAGTAGACCGATCTCTTTCATCCCAATCGAATCATTTATGTATGTGTGACGTATTTATAGTCATCAGTCGTGGATGTTGTGTTTTTCAGCTGCTCTGTTACGTAATTAGCCGTGTCGTCCGGCGATGTTAGTGTGAAAGGAATCGACGCAAGTGCACATCGTGCGAGCGCGTTTTGACCGGCGATTTGGAAGTAATTTCGTGTGATCGAACCTCCGGATGCCCTTACTTCACCAGCGACCGTAATTCCGAGTCGTTTTGGCTCTTATACGTATTACTCAGAGCATGAGGGAGGTTCAGGCGAACCCATTGAAGGGAGAGAGCTGCTAAATCTCTGCTAATTGGACTGAAAATCCGCTAAGGTGGATGATTGTGGGTTTTTCCTTTTCCTTAGCCATGCCATTTTGAATATTACTTACTCATTGTCCTCTACGGTGTATTTTTTACCTTTAATGTTTTTTTAAATAATTGTATTAAATTTATATTAAAATATTTAAAAAAAATCATTCAGAAGGTAGTTTTAAGTACCCTTTTCACAATAAGCTATTTACTTATTACTTTATTATTCTCAGTTAATAAGATTTATAAAATTAAAAGTACTCAATGTCCAAATTGATTAAAATCGTCATTTTGTTAAATTTTAAGCAAATAAATAAGTAATAAGAGAGGGC
Organism: Laupala kohalensis; assembly: GCA_002313205.1. Taxonomy (NCBI): domain Eukaryota; kingdom Metazoa; phylum Arthropoda; class Insecta; order Orthoptera; family Trigonidiidae; genus Laupala; species Laupala kohalensis. The sequence continues at coordinate 351,256 of NNCF01125901.1, read as the reverse complement.
CTTTCCATGTCAAATCAACCAAAAAAGTTGAAAATGGTTGAATGAAAATTTCTTCATTCAGTTAATTAGAAATTTTGCATTTTTTGGGGAATTGTTGCTCTCGTGAGTGCGGGTAGAGATCTGCGTATTTAATGAAAAAAATTATAACTCCGAATATAACTCATGAATCAACATCGAAATTTTCGTACAAATACTTGAATGAACATAAATTAAGGGAAAAAATATATCGAGCTTGTATTTATTGTAAGAATTTTTTTTAATGGAGAAAATTTATTTTCTATCAATTTTGAGCGAGAAAATCCTTGTCTCTTTTAAGTAATATATAAATCAGGTCTGATTTTTTTGTGAATATGAGCTAAAAGTGTGGGAAAAGGAAGTGTGGAAAGAAAAATGTGGTCCAGACTTTACCTATTTAGTAAACTCTTCTTAAAACTTTATTTTACTTTTATGTTTAAACAACAACTTAAAAATAAGTAAAAATTAATACAGAAATCCATATAAGAATTAAATATAATAATAAAATAGAGTATATATGTTCTTATTTCTCTATTAATCACAGAGAAACAGGTTCACTATTGGTTTTAGACAGTTCAATGGATCTCCGCCGTGCGAAAGAAACTTTTTTTTAAAAAATTGATACAACCTTCCAGAGTCCTTAGCAGTAGATGGAGGAACACAGGAACAGGACATAATATTGACGAGTGGTACAAAACAAATATCTTCCTTTCCTTTAGGCCACACACACACACACAAAAAGAAGATCTTGCTGGTTCATATGGGTGCATAAATTGTATGTTAACGTCACCTTCTTCTTCATGCTTGGAGAGGATCAACCCAAAGAACCAATGATCATCATAGATACACGATACGAAATAATTTGTCGATAATTGTGACATTTTCATTGTGGACGTCACAAAACTTGAATTTTGTGTGACATATTACCTCACAAAACTTGAATTTTATGAAAAAATCAGCACCAAAGCTGATCCTCTTCATTCCGATTAAGAATTCTTAAAGAGGGGTGACATGGTGATACCTCTGCGTATCTGGCACAGTTTTAGCCTTAAAATATCGACTTTCTAGCTCTTGTCTGGTAGCTAAGAGATTCTCTCTCTTGATGAGAGTATGTTCAATATTTTTAATGTTGGTTTGACAGCAACCAAAGACTTTTTTAGTAGTGTCGATATTATTTCCTGTTGGTATCTGCAGGCTTGCTCTTGTGACAAGACGCTTTACGGTATCTCCAACGCCGTCGCAGGGGGATCTTCCATGACTGGTAGCAAAAAACGTCCATTCCGCTGTTAGACAAAAATCTTTCTCATGATTGCACAGGTTCAGATAGTTCTTGCAGTTTTTATACTGTCCCCTGCCACCACCCGAAAAATAATTCACATGTTTAACTGAAGGGAAATTGTCACGGAGAAATTTTGTCACAATTTTTTGTGTTTCATGAACAAATCTTCTGATGTAACACACAAATTGGAAACAATTAAATCTTTACTGAACTCAGGTTTAGTATAAATAACAGCTGAACTTCATTTTGTATGACAAATGAAAAATTTTCATTGAAGTCTAAGAGGATAATTGTAAGGAAGATTTGATTTCAATTCTTTCAAATAATTTGCCTGGGAATTTGCGATGAATGAATGGGGAACAAGTTTTTCCTTATTATTTGTTAGTTTTGTGAAAAATTCGTCATAGTTACTTTCAATGTCACTTGCTGAGTGCGATCAGTTGAAATCCATAACGTGCGAGGAGCAAGCGTTAAAACTTGAATTTTTCTCGTGTTAGTAGATAAGTTGCTAATTTTTCTTTCATTAAATCTACAAGTATATCCAAATACTTTGCTTTCGCCGCTTTCTCACTATCCTCTGTACCTTCGTTAGAAGTTACAGGAAATTCTACATGTAAAACTTTACAAACTTTTTTCTCCATCGATACAGATGCTGATTCAGTCTTTCTTTTTGCATAAACAAGTCTCCTATGGCGATTGAGAGAAATAACTTTAATTGGAGTCTCACCTAAACTTGTCAAAGATGACTTGATTTCCTCGACTGCTTGTTCCCTTGAAACTGAAGTTTTTATTTCCATTATGACTTTATCTGCTTCAGAAGGTGAATTTCCCACAATATCATCATAGTAAGATGCGCTTTCAGGTTTTTTTCCTTTTTAATTTATAATTAACTGGGTCTAGGCAGCAATGACAAATTTTTGCCCAGTAATAGCTTTTTTTTACATCACCAATCATGGTTTATTTGAAGTGCGTAATTTAAAGATACACTTCTCAACCCTTTTCTTGTTAAACTTTTATGTCCTTCAAACGGATCAAAGAACACTGTTTGATAGGTTTCATACTTCGTAAGGTAATATTTTTTATGATGTTCACAAACAGTAAGTAAACATTCAGCATTCACTTCACTTCTTAAAACCAAAAGTTCTTTTTTCTGCTGCACTTAAAGAACTTTCAACATTTATCAATTTTTTTCATTTTTGGGTGTTTCCTTGTGACACTGTTTTCTTTACTTCTCCTACACTACAATCAGGTAACGACTCACTACTTCGTGACATTGTAAAAAACAGTAAAAACTTTCTACACTTTAAAGATATAATGTTGAACCTCTAGATGCTTGAATATAACTGAGACAGTTATAAGAACACTTCGTTACACTGAGATAAAAAAAAGTTTGATTAGTGGAAAATAATCAACAAGCCTGGAGTGATTAAAACATGTCAGGGGAGGCATTCAGGAAAACAAACATTGCCATAAGCAAGAATATGAAGCACTCATTTGAACTGAACCATTGATAGAGATTGAAGAAAGCAACCAGTTATTGATAAGGTGCAAAGACCCAAAGCTACAAATTGAAGGACTCTGCACTTTTGTCGACTCGGCAAAACGGTATTTTGCTGAGTCCCATAATGTTTGTTATTCTATGCATTGCGAGTTAAGTGACGGGCATTGACGACATGTTGCTGAATGATTCACACAGTTTCTAAATGCATTGAGGGATAAAATTACTTACAAATAAAGTGATTTCTGACTATATGTGTGATCTAATTTTTGTACTAAAATGCAACACTATAAAAAAATATTGTTTTAACAAAAAATAACTAAACAGACAAAGGCGGGACCACTTTTTTCTTTCCGCACTTGCTTTTTCCACACTTTTAACTCTTATTCACACAAAAAATTCAGGTCTGATTTTGACCTTTTAAGATATATTACTTAAAAGAGACAAGGATTTTCTCGCTCAAAATTGATAGAAATCATTTTTCTCCATTTTTTAAAAATTTCTTACTATAAATACAAGCTCGATATATTTTTCCCTTAATTTATGTGCTTTAAAGTATGTGTACATAAATTTTAATGTTGATTCATGAGTTATATTCGGAGTTATAAATTTTTTCATTAAATGCGCAGATCTCTGCGCATTTTCTAATCTACTTTATAAAGAAACTATGAGACCTAGAACCCTAAAAATTCATATGATTCGCTAACTTGATGGTATGAACAAGTGTACCAAATTTCATCAAAATCTGAGATGGTGGGTGCCATGGCTTGGTTGATTTGATATGGAATGACCCGAGATTGAATCAAAAAGTATCCTGTTATATTGTTATTTTGAGTCTGTTCCCTTGTACTAAATATAATTTCATGTTAACTTCACTATGGTGAATATATTAAAATAAGATATTGTAACTTGTCTTACAAGTAAATTTGATTCTTTTCGTATTTAGCAGTCTTTTTTTTTTTTTTTAATTTTCGATGTAACAATTCGTACCTAGTCATCTGAACCTTCGTATTACTTCTGAATCTTTCTTCAACAATCGTACTCTTATATTTCTTTATCATTTAGTACCATGTTTGTATTCCATGGAGAAAATACGTGGATTCACTTAATGACTACATGTGCTTTATACTATAATGTTCAATACTTGTTGATTCGTCTAATACATTTTTTACACTGTGTGAATGTTTTGTGTATTCATTTTATTATTTCCTTCTTTCTTTTCCAGCAGTTCATAAATTACTGATGTGTAGCATTATTTATTTAGTAATTTTCTCTTATTCTTCTGGATAAGTATTGTTCTGGTGTTTTTTTGTATTGTGTGTCGCAGTGTCTAACTAACTTTTTTTAATTTCAGGTGAGTACAGAATAAACAAATCAAGCATGATTCCATGGAACATACACAGAATCCTTTCTCCGGATGACATAAGGATTCGAGTGCGAGGTGCAGAAGCGGGTGCGGCGCAGAAAACAGGTCAGAGCGTGTAGCAAAACTTGTTCTTTTCCTCCCTCAAAGAAAGACAACCCCGCTCAAGCAAAGATAGCTGTGACTTGAAACTTGTACAATGAATATTTTGATTACGGTATCTAGCAGTCCAAAACTAGAACCGATTTATACAAGAGTACCGCCAATTTATCAACTCTCATTTTAGTATTATATTAGTAGTAATTATTATGATTTTTCGAGTGGTGACTCGAAAAACGTACTTTCTTAAGTGTTATAATACATTTTCTAATCGAAATGTCGATTTCGTGCGTACATGAGAAAATTCGACCAGCCATGATCAACATTGAATTCTTTTTTTCCTAAGTACATTCTATTGTAACATTTCAATACGAATGAATAAAAATTAACTTTTTAGCATCAGCACGTTGTGGCAGTAGCCTGAACGGAAAATAAGAATTTAGAGATATTGTAGAATGGACATAACTAAAGGAGACCCTCTGTCTGCAACATTATTCAATATTACCTTAGATGTTATATTAAAGTCCATTAAAGTAAATATAACAACCCGATTAAAACAATGTGATGCCTATGCAGACGATGTTTTACTGACAGCACGGACGAGGAATGCATTAGAAGGCGTTTTTAAACTGCTGAAGGAAGAATCATTATCATTGGATTACAAATAAATTAAGGAAAAACCAAATACATGAAATGTAAAACTGGTGAAACTATCTCACAAGAAGAAACATTTGACAATGAAAAGTACCAATCAGTCAGTTCAAATATTTGGGTTCAATTTTAAATCAAAGTAATTTCATCGAAGAAGAGATTTCCGAGAGAATTGCAGTTGGTAATAGAACTTAGTATGCTAATATGGAACTATTCAAGAGTAAGCTGCTTTCAAAAAGTGCAAAGCTTAGACTTACCAAGCTGCCATAAGACCCATAGTAACATATGCGGNAAAAAAAAAAAAAAAAAAAATCAGTAGCCTAAATGTCATCGAATGAAGATCATGAGGAGAATATATGGACATAGAATGCAGGATGAGAAAACAGTATAAAAATCTATAACTGGTACCCTGCATCAACAAAGAAGAGAGGAAGACCAAAGACTAGGTGGAGAGAAGACGTATTGTAAAACATCAAAGAACTTGGAATCACGAACTGATCCGTATAGGTGCGAGACCGAAAGAGATGGAAAGCTGTCGTGGAACAGGTCATAAACATCAAGAAAGATGTTGTAGAGCCTATTAAGAAGATGATATGAGAAAGTGTTACTTGAAACTGTGAAATTAATTATTATGATTTTAAGTGATAATTCTAGCGACAATTTTTGGAAGTATTTTATATTTTCGTGTAGTAGAATATTGATTTTTTAAAATTTATCAATTCGCCTTTTTCTCCTCTGGTGAGCGATACTCCTTGATTCCAAGTGAATGAACGTCATGTGTTACACAAATTAACCCTCGTTCGTCAGCAATCTGTTGTAATAAATGCGCGTCTGGGGAAACTTGTAACTTTCTTTACTGATATTTCATTTCACCCATTTTGCGCCTCGGGGATCAGTCTACACGGAGGAGAAATTGCGATGAGAGACTAATTGGATCAAATGTTGAACTCGACGGATAAAAACTTGCGATGAGGGGGGACGAAAGAAGTTTGAGTAATGAAATAGTGGCAAGTCATAAGAACAGCGGTTTCTAAACTTTTTCGATTCGGGAATTCTTTTCTCAAAAATTCATGTTGTACACACCCTGGACTTAAAAACTATACAAATGATAGACGTGTATATTATTGAATATCAAGATAAATGTACAAAAACTTTGAGGTGGCCACTGGTTAGCTTTCCATGTAAATAATGACGATCTCTCTTTATATGAATGACGTCGGAATAGGGAACATTTCACACGACTGCAAACAAGAAAAGTCTCCACAAATACGCGCTGTAGATTTGAACTGTCATTGTCACCAGAGTATGAATTCATTCAGTACAATTATTGTCGTAAATCTTTTCTGCACGCGCTTTTAACCCCTGTCGGGAATTTTGCAAATTATCATAGAGATGTCTGAATGCAAAAATATAAATTTTTAAATCATACCACCGTGCAATTCATCACGCCTTATGACCCTTCCACGTTGATCGTGAACAGAACTGAGATATGTCTGCAAATATTTAAAATTGTCGGAAAGACGTCAAATGTATTGACAGATGATAAGTCTTTTTTTAGTGTACGTTTCCCGTGCTTGTGTAGCACTAGAAAACAGAATTTCAATGTAATAAACGTTGATTTCTGTGGCACAATTAAAATTATCACATTACCATTAATGTAATTGTATAATAATAACTAATGAAAATACCCGAGTATAATGAACAATAATAGGCTTAACCTCGGCATCTGCCATTGTAGAAAATTATATTGGCGAACCCCAGTGTGTTTGCGATTCAGTTTTGAAACCACTGCACGAGAGAATTTAAAAGGCCGCTATGTTTTGACGTTTTTGAGTGTGTCCCGTTTTTTCGGTTCGACGTTAACGGATGAAACACTAAACATTAATGGACTCTACCGAGTAGCACGAACTTAAAAAACAAAGCCCCTCTGGTGGTTCAGATGGCAGCGTTCTTGACTTCTCCAAGTCATCCCGGGTTCAAATCTCCGATGGGGCCAGGAAAACTTGTAACTTTTCACATGAATGTCCCAGTTCATATAGCTGTGACTACTGAAAAGCAAACCTTCCTTCCTCTATCTAGCTCCTTAGTATCAATAATTCTTACTATTACTAACTACTTCTACTAACCCCTCCACGTGAGCCAAGTTGTTGGTAAAAGCAGCTAACCGGCCCACCTACTAACCATAGCTCTACCACCCACCACCTAACTTCTATCGTTCCATGTAGATAAGCTTCAATCGCACGCTACATTTCCCATTTACAAATACAACAATGAAAAAACAAAACAAAAATATATCTTCTAAGAAAGACTAATCGTTCTTTATTCAATTTTCTGTACACGACGTTCTCTATAGAGGAGCTGTTTTCTAATTGTTTGGTTATGGAACAAATTTTAAGATAAACGTTTATAATACATTAAATTTTACCTTGTTCCAGTAGATAACCAGAAAATTGTTTTTGTTACAAGTTTAATCTCCGTTCTTTTTTTAAATGCGTGTTTGTAAATATTATTATTATTATTATATTATTTTAGTTTCTAAAGAATTGTTTCAGTCTTTAAGGAACAGTATGATTTTTTTTTCTGAGCTCCTCCGAGTTTCCTGGAGAAATTTCGGTAACTTCTCCCAAGGACCACGGGAGTGGAGGTAATGAGATCGGGGGAAACTCAAGGTTAATGCTCACTTCTTTCAGAGAAACAAGGGGTGAAGAAAATACTCGAAGATGATGCTCAAAGAGGACATGAATCCCCGTATCCGCAATGAATGCAGTGAAGTGTGAGTGTGGGATGCAGAGGCGGGGACAGCTCCAGTTGTCTGTGCGCTACCGGGTCATATCGATTCGTCGGCCTTGCACCGTGCGCCGGGCGTCAGTGGGAGGGGGTGGGTGGTTGGGGTGGGATAGGGAGGTAAAGAGGGAAACGCGGCGAGGGGAAGAGGGAAGTGGAAGAGACGTCGACGGAGGAGTAGGAGGAGGACGACGCGGCTCGGCGCCCGCATCTAGGTCAGGCAAGTGGGGCGCTCGTTTGGGTGCAAGCGCACCATACGTTGCTACTGCCGCTGCGTTTCCCCGTTCTCCGGTCTCATGTGTCCCCTCCCTTTCGTCGTCTACACGCACTTTCGCTAGTGGCGGTGACGGTGGTGGTGACTGCGACAGACGGAAAGAGAGAGAGAAGGATACTGGTTCTGCAGCGACCAACTTCGATCCCTGCCCCCGGCATCGTTATCGTCGTCGTCGTCGTCGTCGTCGCAGCCGCAGTTCACGGTCTCTCTCTCTCCCTCTCTTTTTTCCTTTCATTCTCAAGTCGTCTCTTGGCGCTATCCCTTTCGCTTTCTGCGCGCACTCTCGCTGCTGTGCACGTCGTCGTGCAGTGCAAGTATTCGTGCTTTATGACCTGCCATCGGCCCCGCCCATCTGCGACCGGCAGAGGCGGCGGCGACTGCTCCGCCCCATAGTTCCTCCACCTGTCGTCACGTTTGACTCGCGGGATATGTCGCATCCTCTCTCCATCTCATGTGATGTAATTTATATTCAGTTCTATTATCTTTTCTTGGGAGAAATGGAGAATTTGCTCCCGGAAACTCAGATGAACTTCATATTTAAAAGTTAAATTGTTTTGTCGAAATTAACTCGAAAATGTGAGCTTTTGCAGTGGATATATAGTCAACAGCACAGATTTCAGATGTGGAAAGAATTCTAAAATTGAGCTCTACGAAAACATGAAAGTCCTGAAGATTTTTTTTTCCCAGATGAGAATTGGATCTCTATAGGTTTGTTTTGAGTTAAATGCTTTCGAATAAAGCTTGGGCATTTACATTCTAAAATATTGAGGTATTAAATTACCTTGGAGTATGTTTACTAATTGTTTTATTTTTGAATACTGAAGCGTCCCTGAGTAAATTATAAAATGAAGCTTTAAACGTGTATTTGTACATTGAGAACCACTTGGTATCCGTTAGTTATTTTTGCCTGCGCTGCGCGCTGATGATGGGGCAACATCTACCACTTGATGGAATGAACGTGCCACTGTGTGATGAAATGACGGGGAGCAGCGACGGTCCCTCTGTCTTTTGTCACCTTGACACCTAGACTGGTTCGGGTTTATGAGAGATCGTAATAATACTTCAACGGTGACCTTCTACCCAGCGCACCGAGATCTCAATTCACTATCCGTTCTCGATCGTGACGACAGTATCAAATGCGTCATGCTGCAACACACAAGAAAAGTATAAATGTATTAATTTTTCAAATCACTTTATTAAGTTTTTTAAGGTCACGTGATGATTATACATGTAATAATTAGTACATGTACATTTTTTGTGTTAAATTATAAACATATTGACATTATTTATGTATTATAACTCGCAGCTAACTTTTTATCTTATCTAGNACACACAAGAAAAGTATAAATGTATTAATTTTTCAAATCACTTTATTAAGTTTTTTAAGGTCACGTGATGATTATACATGTAATAATTTGTACATGTACATTTTTTGTGTTAAATTACAAACATATTGACATTATATATGTATTATAACTCGCAGCTAACTTTTAATCTTATCTAGGAATTTTTGCTGAAATTTTTGAATCCGCCGCTGCCTTAGGGCCCTTGATCGGAATTGATGGGATGATCCCTTGTTTACTTCCGGAGAGTAAAATTAGTTTGCTTTCCTCCACGTAGTCATACGCAGTTTGTACTNCACATCTCAAACATCGAACCGCCAGAGCAATTTTAATGTCTTTCAGTTCGTTTAGATAAAAACTTCTCCAACTCTTAGCATGTAATGTATTTCATGATATCTATTGTTTTCGGAGTAAACAGTCATGGTAGTTGTAATATCGAATATATAATAATCAGATACTGGTCATATCTGTAAGCATATGAGTTTCAAATTTTAAATATATTATTTTTAAACGTTATTCGTTAATTTTCTCGGCTATTTCTCTCTTGGGAGGAACCGGTGCATTCAATTTTGAATGGTCCCTCGTCTTACCCCTCTTTCCTCTCCGTCGGGAAAAAGCCGCTGAAATCTGGTCGGAGAAACTCCGAAAAAATGCATACTAAAGTGGAGATTCGTTTTATCTAAGGAACGCCTCGGAAAAGTGGTAGTTGTCCAACAGGAACACGCTTGGAGTAAGGCACAAGGGCAAGAGCGTCAGGTTGGACCGGGTCCAGAGATGGGCGAGCGCAGTGCGTCCGGTCGGTGGATGATCGGGAAGCTGGGAGCAACCGGTTAGGCTCTCCGTCGCGTCTTGAAGTTGCGATATCAGCTCCCGCGGAGGTGGTGGCGGCGGCGGCGGCGAGGGGCTTCGGACGGCAGCATTGGGCTGGAGAGTCGACGGCATTGTACCTTCCGAGGGAGGAAGGAAAAGTTACGGGAGCGAAGAGGAGATGTAACTGAAAGCGGGATGGGTCGGATGTGTTTGTAATTAGGTGACGCGGAGTATCGGCAGTTGAGAATTAGGGTACTGGAGAAAACTCGCCGGGGTGTGGAGGACGGTAGGAACGAGTGAATGAGCGCGAGGCATCTTCCAGGACCAGTTACCCTTAACCCAGTGGCCTGTTTCGGCTGGATACGGGGTTTCCTTACCATGCGTGACGGAAATAAGTCTTAAGACAAACACATCATTTTTATCATATTATATACTACAAGATACATTCTAGAATTATAATCCGATGTATATTAAAACATTTTTTGTTCTACCTCTTAAAAAACCTTTCCAACGAAATGTTTCCTGAAATAATCTATGCGATCCTCCGGGTTATTTTTTTTAGATAAAATAACGATTCATTTATATTTTGTCTGTTCTTTATAATCCAATTTTAGAACCTTCGTGGTATTACTACCAGAAACGATTTATGCATTTACATGTATTAAATGTAAAAAAATATATATTTGTGGGCTCAGAGAAGGAGTATGACGACATCTTCACTGTCAGTCGGATTCCCGATTTTTACCATGACGCTCTTTAAGCATCGTCGACTACTATTTCCTCCCGACCTACTCGAGGCATCCCTTTCCCTCTGCTCTTCAAGAGTTTCTTTAAATTCTCCTCAACGGACGACGAGTCGTGCTCTTTCGGAAAGACTCTATTATACTCTCCACAAGAGAGCGACTGTCGTGTCGCATTACGACCGTCGCGTTTTCTGGCTCACGCCGTACGCAGTATCCCTCTTTTCCACGACGGTTACCCAATTTACCGGTGACGACGAGCCTTCCCCTTCCCGCTCTTTAAACCCTTTCGACGGTAGCAATGGAGTATTGGGTCGTGTCGTACTTGACGTGGTGTAAACATTCTTTTCCCTATCGCATTTTCTTATCTTTTTATTTGTATTTTATTTCTTTCAGCGTCACTAGGAACGTTGTAAATTTTGATTAATGTAAATAAACTTCCTTATTTCATTTTGTGTTTTTGTTCGACATGAATTTCATTAGAAATTATTGTTGAAAAAAGAGGGCAGAGCACAGACTCACGGTTGATTTCTGGTACTGTAAAATATTCCTACGAGATTCACAAAATTTTCGGACATTTACCATAACCAAAATTGCATTCCATGTTTTATTATTCTTTAGAGGAACTGTTTTAAAAATTATTTACGCTAATGAGAGAATAAAATAATTTCGACAAAATGAAATAGTTTGCCCCGAATTAATTCTTTTAACTATTTTACTAAATTTATTGATCAGTTTGCTGCCATAATTTATGATATATTTTTAGGGAACATAGATATGGAATATTTTTAGGGAATATAATTATTTAAATTTTGATAACTTTTTGCTAATGAGTTTTGACCAACCCTGTTAGAAATGTACTTAATGTATCATATTTATGTAAAAGTTCAAAATGTATCATATTTATATATTTGTTATATAAATATTGAAAATTTCCCCATTGCTGGTTGAAATATTGTACCTGAATATTTGTTCTCAAAGAATGTTCCACTTGTTATTTAAATTACTGTTCTGACATATCGATTTTGTATTGCATTTAGCTGAATTTTATCTCTAGAGGGAATTTCAATCATTCTTTTGTAACGGACAGGACACTTAAATTTATATTTCACTTTAAATTTCAGGCTTTGGAAGATAGTAGGTGACCTTTTTATCGTATTTTCTTTTTTACACTAAATATTCTAGAGCGAGTAATGGACATTGTCAGGAAGTGATGCTCGACGTTATAATTTAAAACCCAATTTCCACTCAATTGATGGCTGAAAGTTACTAATAAATAAACTCCTACTATTGTAAAATTTCTGTTGCATATCGTCTTCTATTGAAGAACTTCACATTCTGTTGACATTAATTATTAATATCAAGTAACGAACTGTCACGTATTTCTAATGGTAGATGAATTCCCTTTACCATGTTGTATCTGCCTTAATTTATTAACTTATTTATGTTATATCAAAGTTTTAACCACGATCTTAATTTAAGTTACTTCAAATTATTGAGAGTTTATATTTTTAAGATAAAGTAAAATGGTTTTAGACGAGAAAGAAAAGGTTTATATAGATAATAACCTTTAGAGCATTTGTGTTAAACAATTCCCCTCCCCGAAAGAAAAAAAATATGTTAATAAATTTTAACAGATGTGGTCTCATTTGAGGTCGTCAAGTATGGAGATGAAAACATTCAAAGTTTTTAAAGTACGATCTTTGTTAATCTGAACAAAATTGCGTATTTTAAAGCCCTCAAAATGAACAAACAACTATTGTTTAATAATTCTGTTTTTAACACTTTTTAAAGAAATTTCATGTAAGATAGAATGTTATTAAAAAAATCTCTGTTATAATTTATCACGAGGGAGTCTGATTTACAATGATCTGTCATCGCGAAATACCTGACAAATTTTTACTTTCAGAAAGTGGAATAAAAATCTTCAAATATATCTCGTTGAGTGTGTTTTTGAAGCAGTTACTAATAAATTTATGACTTATGTGTCACGATACAATTTTGACTAGGAATGGTGCAGTTAAGAAAAGCAGAACGGGGTTGAAATGAAAAGACTCAATAATTCCGAAAAAAATATTGTTGATAAAACTTTGACATAATTCATAAAAATCTCAAAAAATTATTCACATTATATTATTAATTAAAATTATTATTCATTACTTNATATATATATATATATATATATATATATATATATATATATATATATATATATATATATATATATATATATATTGCTTTAAATCACTCTTTCCTACGGACAATGGGGAATATATTGTTTATCTGTGATCTGAACTCATTTAGCTCACCCATAGTAAATTCCTAGAACTTATCCCCACCCGTCTTAAGCTTGGAATACTGCCTCTAAGGTGGCAATGATGTACTGGTTAAGCAGATAGGCGTCGCCGATCATTTCATGACCGATCTCTGTCCTCTCACCGTGAGATTCCAGTTTTTCTTTCGCGAGTGAACGTCTTTGACGGATCCTCTTTCTCCGTCGCTTTCTCTGTCGCGGCGACGTATGCAGCGATCGCTGTGACCGGTGGTGCATCCCAGACGCCTCCGACTGCTTCCGGTACCTTCTGCACCGGTGATTCGTTTCAGCTGGCCGGTACCATTTTCATGGGAGATATTGTCATGAAACATTCTTCAAGTTTGTCTTTTTTATCTTGCACATTAACTGTTGCATTTTTATCTTACACATAACATTGCCATTTTTATCTTACACATTAACTTTGTAAGGATGTTAACTTGATAATCGAGGCTTTAGATTAAAAACTAACCCAGTGGTTTTCTAACAAGGATTCAAAAATAAATTTTTGAAAAATGTTTAACATATGAAACTTAGTACTCTATTATTGCATTCTGTGTATCATATTACTGATTTTATTACTGTATTGATACATAGCTTTCGGCTAATTGGTGATTTAGAAATTAATGAGGAAAGTCAATCTCATTGATGTACACTCTCGTTCAAAGAAACTTTTTTCAATCTTAGATTTTGTGTACACTAAACTGCCCGAACGATGTAACTTAAATAGCATTTTCTCCATATACTTCTGGGAAAGTAATAATAATTAAATGTATATGTAATTTTCATTTTATTTATTTTATATTGCAAATTTCTTTTTATATATTTGGTCTTAAAAAATAAAGTTTCTACATATGTGATTTTTAAAAGTTAGAATCTAACGGTAGAATAACCAATCCTTTATTGATATCTGATTTCGCTATTGTTGATGAAACGTGCAAGAAAAATAATTTACTAAATTACATATTGTAATGATAGAATTGATGATTATTACACTGTTTTAAAGGTATTGATGATTTTCTTTTGCTAGTTTCTTCATAGTTAACTTTGTGTTTGAATAAAAAATAAGTTACCTATCTTCCATCTTCTGAATCTTCCGTTCATTTTTCCCCATCAAACACAATTAAATGACGAATAAATGGACTGTGACCCAGTCACCGCCGACGCACTTCCCCTGGCCTAGTTGGCCGCCAGCCTTCGGAGAAAGTTCTAGAAAGGAGCCAGGAAGACTGGTGACACGGAGGCGCCACCGTCGATCGCAGGAAGTCGTATCGAATGGGGAACGCTTCACGATTGGCTCGTCATCTTCTCTCGAGACTTTTTTGTTCTCTAGACGACCAACGCTTCCTTGACCCGTTCTATCCCCAAGACAGGTGACTTCGCTGTCGTTCGCGGTTGCCTTCAAGCCAGGTTCGGCCGAGTGAAACCTAGAAATTAGACGTTGGTGTTTATCCTCCTCCTCTTCAATTCGTTGAAAAGGAAGTTGGAAAGTGCTTTCTCGCTTTCTTCCGTGAGTCGGTTATCTCTGACCGTGATTCTGTATTGTGCGTGGGCTTGCGCGTACGAGTTTGGTTGGGATACAGGTTACGTTGCAGCTGCCGAGAAGAGATGAAGAACAGACTAAACTAGTTTGGGATGTGATTATTTCCTGAGTGATAGAAGTAGCCCCTGGTCATTTCAATTCATAAAATCTTGCTTGGAATAAAATGATACAAACTGGACCCAGGCTGGAATGTAGAGCATCTGCTTCGGGAAGATGCGTTTGAGATCTTGTTCTCATGGGAACATGCATATTTCTTCGGGGAGGAGAATTACTAGTTTGTAAGGATTGTAAANAGATGTGTATAAGAGACCTCTCTCTCTCTCCGTATATAGGACGATGGGTGAACGTTGGAAAGAACGGTTCTACACACGTCGGACTCGTTACCCGCTTTTTTTTAAATTTATTTCGGAGTTCAAAAGTAAGAATACGGTATTACATCTCTCGATTGTCCTACAACATCATAATGTACTAAATATTTGCATTATTTTCTCCTCAAGCGAGAATACAATTTCTTATATTAGATCATTTCTGCTAATTATTGTTAATTTTACTCATCAAGGTTCATTTAAGAACATTTTGAAAATTTTAAGTCAACAGTAATATTAAAAATATTATTTTAGTACATCTGGAATATTTTCAAAGAACGTGTTACAACTGAATACAGGAATTGTTTAAACTTTCAAAGTTTATGTCTAAAGTTTAGAGAAAATATTGAAATAACATTCTTTTGATTTAAAAAATTCTTATTGTCACTTTAATATTATTATTATTATTATTGTAATACTTACAATTCTAAGCATTATATGTAATGTCCGAGGAGATGGAATCTAGATGACAGGAAATGAGTGACCGTTGAATGGCATAAAATGTGCCTTGGGTAATTCGATATGACAGGGAAGTCCTGTGTTGAAGGTCTCCAAAAGCAGCGCTTCTCCCTCGGGATCTCCCCTGCGTCCAGTATCCATGGTGGTGGTGGCGGGGCGGCGAGTTTCAAAAAGATAACCCTCCCTTCGCTGCTGGTGGAGCCTGCACTTCTTCCAGATTTCTCTTTCTCCTCTCCCTCTTCATCCCCCCCCATTCCACCCCAACAGCGAGTATTCTTCCAGTCACATTCAAAGCTACGAAAGGGAAATTCCCTTTTTTTTTTTAATTTCAATGTCACAGTATATTTTCTACATTAATTTGTGAGTGACATGAAATAATTATTAGCTATCTTTTAAATTTATTGAGTTTTGTTATTAGTTTCAAATATTAGTTGATAAGAAAGTTAAATATATATTCATGAGCTTATGAGTTTTAGATTAATCGTCACTTTCATTTTTTTCTTCCAGTTGTGATTGTTTTGAGATGTGTCAATCACAGGACTCGGAGAACCCCATCTTCAGAGGTCGCCATTTAAAAAGCGTTCACTGTTATCTTGTTTCCTAAACATGGGGAAAGATGGGGAGTGGAGGAAAAAGCGGGCTCCCGGGGGAAGCTTCTGGCGGCTTCTATGAAAGGCGTCTCCAGACCTATTACGCCTCGTAATCGCACTTGAGTGAGGGGGCGGTGGGGGCGGATGCGAAAGGCCAGCTGGCGCCTGCAGCAGAGACCACCGTCTCAGGTCCCACGCTAGAAGAAAGGCGGCGACCGACGACGCTCGCAGGCAAATATGTCCGTGGAGGATATCCTGAAAGCATATCACAAAAACGATCATGTAGCGGTTTAAAGCGGCTAGAGCATCGCTTAGTACAAGATAATGAATATTGGAGGATCACAGAGATGTTTCACTATTTTGTGGAAATTTTTGTGGAACTTGTTTGTTGCTTTGTTGGCGTACTGTCCCAGATATATGAACTTAGCGGTTAATTGACGTAACCATTTTGAACAATCCTATTCGTAAAGTATTAATAATCTTTAATAATTAATTCTATCTCGTTTCGTTTGTTTACATTTTCTGTTTCAAATTTTTAGGAAATTACAAGAATTATAAAGAGTGGATCTTCTCTTGTGTCCTTCAACTCGCCAAAGTCTGTATGCTTTACACCCCTTCTACTTTTCCGCACTTGTGCAAGGCGGTGGCTTTCTGACCACTTATCACCTTTTTTCTCACTACAGACGTTCTCCGCCACTTAGCTCTCTTGGCACCTTTTTCTCGTATCTCATCCCCTCGTCGCCTTTTCTTATATTGCTGCTACTACGCCTCCTCAAAGTTCATCCCCTTTGCACTGAGTTGTTGGAATCGCACCCACCTTCTGCCTCGTCCTTAATTTCGTATCTTCGCCACTCGCCACTTAATCTCCGATGCTTCCCCTCATCGTGCCTTCGTCGATACCCTTCTCATATTCGCCATCTGTCGAAAGTTTGCCCCCACGAATTTTGGAGCGTCAAACTCACAAGCGCACGTGGCGTCCCTAAAAATCATCCGACCCGATTTCACTTTCCCTCCGTTACCCCTCACCTGTTTCCTCTGAAGGGAAAAGGGAATTCTCTGCGACATTCCGAGGTTTGTTTCTTCCTGCTGCACAGCGTCTGCCGCGAAGCGGTTGTGACGCGCGGTCGCGGCGCTCCCTGTAAATAAGTGGAAGTCTACATTAAGAGGTCTACACGGTTTCTGTAATCTGCGTCGGAACATCTCATACGGCGGCACATTCAAAGCATCTTCTTTACGTGTGTTTTGGAGGCCCCAGTTGTTTTGTCAAATGGGGGCAGAACTGTTTCGAGAGGTGAAGAATGTTTTCCATTTCTTTTTTTTTTTCTGGGGAGAGAACCGTAAGCATTTGATAGAAGTAGGCATGTGAGACACGAGATAATAAAGTGTTAAGTGAACATTATGGGGAAGATAGGAACAAAAGTTACGATTATTTTCTTGAGTGCCATTCCTCGTTCATTTTAGGCCCACTCGCTATATAAAGAATGTAGCGTGTCATAAAGATATAGAAGTTGCGTGTCATTTATTAAGTTCATCAGTATTATATGGGCTGGATATTGAAAGTGAATAGTATGTCATAAATGAAAATACTATAATTTCACTAAACTGCAGTATTTCTCGTATCCTCGAAATGTCTCTAAATCACAAATTACGGAAATTACGTTGACGTGGTGCTTATTTCTTTTGACTCCTGAACATTCCAACTTCTCGACTGCGTCTCTGTTCTGATCTCCAGAATCCCCAACTTAAAACTTTTTTCAAACACATCGTTTCCACCAATCGAAGAAATTTCTAAGATCGTGTTAACGTAGCAACTATGTATTTTATAGGAGAGGAAAATCAAATGGAAGGGTTTAGAAAAGATCACTAAATTGACCTTTTTTAATAAGTTGTTTGAAGTATTCTAATGGGTAAATGCAATATTGTGTGGTTTGTTTTCGGAGTAGTACGAGAGGTAAACGAAACATTCCGGAGGTACGTGCAGCGCTTGTTAAGAGATTCTCGTAGTTGCTGCTGTTGTTTACGTCTCTACCGCAAATGCTTTCTGTTCACTCGCACAACACTCCATCGTTATTAATTTTCAGGGGTTTACTAGCCTAGGGGCGAGTCTCGAACTCTCGCCATATAGTAACATGCCCTCCAGCACTTCCCAGAACCTTCTCGTTTGACCGTTCTTCTGCGTATAAGCAACTTACGATTCCCTTGTGGATACACTAAAATGGCGTATCAAGTGCCTCACACAAGAGTACTGGGGTTATCAAAATGTTAGAAGTATCTGAGAATAACCACAACCTGCTCGTTGGAATACTCTGACACTTGAGAGTATGATAGTGTGCTCCAAACGCATAAGAACTTCGTATAATGAAGATTTATCTTAAATTTTTTCTATCCTGTTAAATATACAATTTTTTTATTTTAGTAAATTTCATCTTTACTTCAGAGTTACGCATTGCGCGGACACGTAAGTTCTGCTACTGGAACGCAAGTCTCTCCACATGTGGCATGTATCGGCATTCACAACCCCTTTGGAGTTGGAAGCGACAAAACAGTTATTAACTGCGGTAGTGTAGGATTACCGGACGTAACGAGGCGTGCTAGCGAACGTGATTCATGTGTTCCTCTCCCCTCTCCTCGTCCAATGCACCTGGTTTCTACGACGCCTCCTCTCGTCGCCTTCGCCACCCGCACTGCTGCTACAGCAGTCTACATCTTCCCTTCGCCGCACAACAGGTGCAAGGTTGCACCGCATCTCGACCCCGGCGCGGCGCGAACCGCAAAAAAGGAGGCAAGATGCTGCCTGCGGCTTCCCCTTTTGGCATTAACCCCGAGGTGAGATTGATGGCACTGGAGAGGCATCGATGTTTCTACAGCACCGGACACGTCCTTCTGGCTCACTTGAGAAAGTTGATGTGAGGTTCTCGTACGAATTCCGGTTGCATTCTTATTGGTTGCCCACTGACAGTCAACCTTCCCCGTACTTGAAGGTTTTGATACCTCTGAACTGAAGCACTCTTTTGTGAAAATTTAATTAATGATGAAGATATATTTGTGATTTCTTCTTACTTTACTTGGTTCAGAATGTGACACGAGAGTAAAAACCTCCCTCGAAATTTTTTATTAATAATAAAG
Source organism: Laupala kohalensis (assembly GCA_002313205.1). NCBI lineage: Eukaryota > Metazoa > Arthropoda > Insecta > Orthoptera > Trigonidiidae > Laupala > Laupala kohalensis. Next base: position 332,006 of record NNCF01125901.1, on the reverse strand, counting down.
AATCTACTTTATCTGTAAAAAATGTTTACTTACTGTTAATTAATCAAACACATTAATTAAACAATCCTATAAATGTAAAATGTTTTAAGAGAACAGAGCTTTATTGTTAATATCAATACATTTTTTAAGGAGGTCTGATCTTCCACTGAAGTAAATTCCATGCTATGAGTTTGATTACTACAAATTTCAATTATATTTATTATTTATTTATTACTATAATACAGTCTTCCAAAATTTTGCTACTGTAATCGGCATTCTCTCTCTTGGTTTGCTTCTGAAAATTATCTTTAACTTTAATGAAATTAGCTGAAGTTCAGAACTTCAGTTTAGTTGAAGTCGTCCTAATATCTACTTAAAATATCCGCCTTGTTGCCAGAATCCTTTTGCTATCCCCTTCCTCCATCTGTTGGTTCTGCCACGCAGTGTCGAACCCCGCGGCACTCCAGCCTCGTGTCAAAAATGAAACTGCGGATTTGTGGACGGCGCGCGCGCATCCGGAGCGGAAATAGCGACAGAGGGTGTCCTGGTTTATTACTGCGGTCGGAAAAGGGGTGGACGGATGACGAGGACTGGGGTTGGCGATGGCTCGCCCGCGATGTGGAATCGTTGCAGCCTGCCAATTACGAGTTCATGGCATTTTCAGAATGGCGCTCTCTGCGTCCAGATGAGCAGACATACATCGCGATCATAGTTAAAGCTTCATGTTCTGTGAATATGAAATGAGGCGAGAGCAACAGGGTTATCAAATCAGAGGACGTGGAAGAGTTTTAATCTTTCGATTTTATTTAACCACTAATATTATGTTCATTCTTAATTTGTGATGGAGACATTGTTATATTTTACCTTAAATATCAGCACATATTGCAAATATAGCACGTATCTTGTTCATAAAACGAAAATTGAGAATGTGCAGGATACGTATCATTTTTAAATGTATATATATATTACAGAACCTGGTATGAAAAAATATTCCAATATTATGCGAATTACGCGTTTCACCTGTATATTTTAAGATGCTGATAGGAGATATTTCGTAGATACGTTTCAATATAGAAGTTAGGAAATCGTAAAAGCTCGTAAATTACACTCATACAGTTTAAATGACACAGCGTAATAGGTAAAGTGTGAAGTAAATGTCCTGACCTAATCGTTCGTGTTTGTGGGAACTTATCTCCCACGCACTATTTTGACATATACATGCAACACAATTTAAATTTTGTTCGTTGAGTGAAATTATCCTTGGAACCTTTCTCCTGTACGTTCGTGGTGGGTCAAAAATCTAAATGAAATACTGTCCTCAAACAAGAGCGTACAGGAGCCATGTGAATACTCTCATATCATTTATTCGAATATTATAGTGAGTTTTACGTGAATGTCTACTGGTAGATGAACGTATAAAGAAGTTAGTCCCCTCGATCATTGACGCACATATGGTTCAAAATTAATGGTATAGCATTTAGAATAGCTTTTTTTACCAATACAGAATTAAAGTAAGTTTCCACTTGCTTCACGTACTTCACTTTATGTTCCTAAGATTTTTTTCGTTCAGATCAAGATCCCTGAGCTTAATTTTAAGGAAAAATAGCGCGCGATTTAATTTTTTTCTTTTGAATTTCTCTGAAATACCAAGAAATGAATTGTGCATGAAAACTCTTAATATCGGAATGTAAATACTTGAATGGAATATAATTGTTTCATATTTTTTAAAACAATAACTCAATAAAAACTCGTTCAATTTAGAATACAGTTTTCGTTCTAATGTAATAGTAGATCTGTCGAATAATAATAGTAGCAGCCTTCACGCCTCTAAGTTACCTCTCTAATCATGTGTCCCACCGTGTCTCATGTTGCACTGGCATATCTGAAGAAAAAAATATGTAAATACCTAAAACGTCGTGATGCACTCCTCACAAATCAAGCATCGGCGTTTTGTCAACTACTCAATAAGGTATACACGAGTGAATAAACTGTCGTCCGGACTGAGATCGGAGGAACAGAGATAAACGCTGTCTTCCATCTCTTTGATGAGAATGTGTATGAAAAGGGAAGTGGGCGTAAGAGTGAGAGGGAACAGAAAATGATAATAATAATAAATTTATTGTCAAAAACAGTACAAACTGCGTATGACCACGTGGAGGAAAAAAAACTAATTTACTCTCCGGAAGCAAGCAAGGGACCATCCCATCAATTCCGATCAAGGGTCCTAAGGCAGAGGCGGATTCAAAAAAAATACAGCAAAAATTCCTAGATAAGATAAAAAGTTAGCTGCGAGTTA
>NNCF01125901.1:303771-329632 GCA_002313205.1 Laupala kohalensis | reverse complement strand
TTACATGTACAAGTTATTATCGAACTATAGATTATTCTGAGTATAGTGTTTAAAAATCATAAGAATTGAAATAACACTAAATTCACGATTTATTGTTACAATAAACACACCCCTAGACAAAGCCTAGAGAACCTGTATGATAAATCCGCCTCTACCAGAAGGAAAAACGGAGAAAAACCCGGGCCAGGATGGGAACTTGTAGAAAGGGAAATGTAGGATGGGAAATGTAGAACTTGATCGCAACAGAGGTTCATGATGTTCTGTAATATAAACGATATAAGTGGATAGTGATAGTTCAGGGGAGTTTTAATGCGATCCGGGTTTGCTTGTTGGTGCGTTGACCGTCGTACAGGCAGAGTGTTGAACGCACCGGATGCTTTGGTCGGTGGGGTTACGGAGAGTGACAGCAGTAGCTGGAACGACACGTCGCAGACCTCTCGTCCGGGAGTGGCAGCTGCTTTTTTAGAAATTCATCGCCCCGCTTTAACGGCATCCGGGTGTTAAATCTCGCCATTATCGTCACAAACTCTGCCTTCCCTTTAGTCGGCTCCCACTCGAAAGTATCGTGTGATTTCAAATTCGTTTTTCACTTTTAATGCCGGTATTTCTAACAACACGAGTCGTGTATTTATTAGGTATATTTTCAATTATTTGTCTGTAGACCTTGCTGTTCCATTTTTAAGTTGATTTTCTTCAAACAATTTACCACATTTGAATAACACTTTACTAGTGGGCATTTGTGAAAATTTAACTGTCATGAAAATAATATATACATTTTTCTGATAGTAAGAGTCCTTTACAGAAACTTTATTTTTATATCATGTATATTACCCTTCCTATTTCATGTTTATAATTATTCTATTCAGTGGAATGGAATCTATTTAGAAATATAATTAAAATTTTACTTAGGGGGCTTCCAGCGATGGACCTACATCTGGAGTTAATTATGAACGAACAACTATACAACAGGAGAGTACAAAATAAATGTAACAAATAAGTGAACTGAATAATTTCGGTTAGATCGTCTTTCGTTAAATTTAAAAGTATTACTATTGCCACAAAAGTCTTAGTACTATTGCTCGCGGGAGTGTGGTGCAGCGGGAGGACGCATATCAGAAAATAAGCGTAAAATAATCGGCGTTTTGAGTCTTCAATTTTGTCACGCATTTCCATACTGTTCTTTATCAAGAATTTTCTTCAGACTATGGGAGAATGATAAAAAACAATATAACATTTAAAATCAAATCAATCAATTTTATTTTATCCCATTTCCTCCACGTGGCCTTTGGAGAAAAACACAAATTTTTCTCGTTATGCATTCCTGATATTTCATCGTGCATTTCAACTTATGTTAGCCCGCGGGTCATTTTTTGTTCACTTTCGATAGATCGGACCGGTACAACATGGGATTTGGCCAAATGTTGTCCGACGAATAAAACTAATGGGTCATATTTATTTATTTGTAACGCGATATTTGGATTACCATCAACAAATTTACATTATTTCAAGCTCGCAAAATTAAAAAAATATTTCTTCATTTAAAAAATTGTTTTTAATATTTAATATAATAATAAAATGTTTTCATATTGTGATACATGACGGGATAATTCCGAACAAAGTTTTATATTTTCTTTCACGGGACATGCCTCGTCAAATATTAATTCCGACGGCTCCGATTTATAACACAAAGTTGTGCCCCCCAACGTTTGATGTAAAATGTACTCCAAACCGCGGGCCGGAAAATCTTTTTTCACGGGCCGCCATTTGGACAGCCCTGGTGTATTTCATTGTCGGACATAAGAATACGCACGCCGACTGTAGTCTTGTCGACTGTATGAGACCTTCCAAACAACGAAATGTGTCAATATCTCCTGGTCGACAAACCATCGCCTTTACAGTATATCATTCTGTCGAATGCCTCTTACGAGTGGCGAATGAGAAGAATGTTTTGTGCATACGTATCATTTGAGATATAGACATTCGAACATTCCCTCTTCGGTTCAAATAATTTTCGTCATCCCATGAATTCACTTAGGTCATTCTCACTGCTTCAACATTATACTGAAAACTTTTCTATATCTGTGGGCCTTTGTAGTTGATAGATATATTTTTGTGTGAGGAGAAGCTCCTTTGAGAGTCCGTATAGAAATAATCTTCTTCCAGATCAATGAGTTGGCTCGATGCTGTGCGAGCTCTGACCTACGGTAATGAACTTTAAAAGAGTGAGGTAACAGAGAGTGTAGCCATGTTTATATCGCTTTATGAATGACCGGGGTACTGTTAGCGATGTATTGGATTTTCAGAAACGATGAAAGACATAAGAGAGATGAATATGGCATAAAAGTCGAATGACATTTCTTTACGCTATACGTCGCTGAGGAAGCAGGGGAAAAAATGAAATCAATATTATTTATTTAGTTCTAAAGAAGTTTTCGCAGGAGTAGTATAAACAAATTAGCCATAGATCCTTTGTGCGAAAAACTTAAAAATTTTAGGCTCAATTTTTAAGACGTCCTTTGATACGATCGGAAAACTTGTGGTATCCCTAAGCGTTATTTTATACACGACATTAAAAAAAAAATCTTTTCTCGACATTTTTAGTAGTGAACTACCTATTCAAGATCTAGTCGTAAGGCGTCTTCTGTCTCAAGAGTCAAAACTTTCATCCCAGCCATCCCATCCGATGCGGTCTCTGGCGACTATCTTTCCCTTCCTTGGCATCTCGATAACCGACGACCTCTCACAACCCTTTCCCGTCCTCCGGTTGCAGTGAACTGTATTCTTCGCAGCGTCGGCGGGGACGGGGACGGGGATGTCTGCGCCCTCGATGCTGTCGCGCTGCGCACGTTTCCGCGTCCTCGATCCCCGTCATAATGCACGCAGCTCACGGAACTCCCTCCGGAGGCGAGAGGAAGCGCTAGCGTCGCAAGCCAAGACTTCGGGAGTTGAGAGCGGCCCTTCACTCACTCCCGCGCTTCATTCTTCGACGCTGCTGCCACAACTCATCCACAGGGACTTTTCGTTCGAGCGACTTTTCCTAATCCTAATCAATTTACGGGATTAAATGATTTTCGCCAAACGGTAGATACTGGTTTCTCCTTCACTCCTCTTCGATATTATTGCTCATGCTATCGAATGAATTTATCATAAAGTTTATGTAATATTGATAGTTATTTAATTTGTTAAATGCTTGAAATTTTGTTTATTTGTGTTCGTGTAATTCTATGTAAGTAATGTGTGAATTAATCTACGAGTATGATTGATCCTTACAATGACTGTTGAAGGCAAGCTGGTCTAGTATGTGATCATAGACAAAAATTAAATAAAAATGATAAATTGAAAATGATACTGTCAATTACAATTGTATTTTGAAACATTTGTAATTTTTACGCGATTAGATTGTGATTAATAGTATAATTTTGTACACATACTATTTCAATGTGGATAATCTTGGAGAATATTTTCATCTTTTAAGAAACATGCATGCGAAGTGTACGCGTAAACATTCAACTTCACTCTACTACCGTCTGAACTGACGCCTAGTAAAGGTTACGTGAAACATTTTGAATCGATGTCAAAGAGATCGGCTTTTAAAGTAACAGACTGAAATGTAGTGACATTGATACATTTTCTCTTTTCAAAGGAATCTATGGTAATATACTTCGATGAAATGGACAGGAAAGGGGTCAGAAAATGAAACTATTGTCACATACATTTTTTAAAACTTAATTGTATAATACATATTTTGACGCAATTTTATATTATGCTGAGATTGTTTCGTTTAAACTTCAATCTATGTTGTCATGAAAATTCGCAATGAAATTTTAGTCGTACATTATCCTCGTACTAAACGTGTTTTTTTACCCCGTAGATTTCTAATATGAGATTAGATGAAGATCTCTTTGTCCTATATAACCCGGACATCACTTCTGGAAGATACAAATCTTATTTCGCTCAAGCGTGACCTCACCATCGGTTTCCTCGCGCGCTCTTTCATTTCAGTCTCCACTTTCTTCACAGTTCCCTCTGCTCCAGCATTCGCACCTCGAAGTGCAAAAACATCAACCTCTGCGACTAATGACTGGATTTCGTGAAACACGTGCTGTGCTCATGCCTCGTCGAGAAACCCTCCTCCAGCCACGTACTTCTTCAGCGCCGTCACAGGAGCCTGCAGACTCACGTATTAACTTAGCATTCGGCACCACTCGGGTTCAACGCGCTGGTACACGTATCTGTCGAGGTTTGAAAGCAGCTCTATGGCGACTCTGTGCTCGAAGTTTACGACGGATTCACTTTGTTCGTGGTGTTATGGCTTCTCCTGTTTTTGGTATCCACATGGAATGTAGGGGTGATATCTCGCGGGGTTGCTTTCGAGAATTGGGGGGTGGGGTGTTATTAACCAAAATGGACTCTTTCCAAGCCTAAACGAGAAATGTTCATAAAGAAGACATTCAAAGGGTAATTTGCTTTGTTTATAATGTACCAATTAAAGTTCAATTATTTAATTTTTTTTTGTATCGCAATAACTTTTGTTCATACTGTATTTAAGAATTGAGGCTGAACTATTCTACAAACAACTCCTTGATTGGGATTTGCTTTGTTTTTGTTTTGACGAGGAGGTAATTTATTTCATGCATTATTATTGGTTCTACTAATTAAATTCTACTATTGCTTATAAAATTACAAGACTCGCATAATCCATGTCCTATGAATTCTTTTTAAATTGTTGTTTTGACCAAAATTCATCGTATTTTCCCCTGAGTTCTGCTCTTACGTATTCTCGTCCTTGATAATTTTGAGTTTTATTTTATTTTTTTGCGGAAGTGACTTTTGCATTGCGTTCGTTCAAAATTTAAGGTTAAGAAATATATTCACTTTGATGTTTTAGGTTGTCTCTGTCAAAAAATATGCTTCGAATTTTCTGTTAGTGTATATGTGAAATCATGAGAGCTTAACGCAATTGTAAGTTCAACTGCGTTACTTCACTGAACTGGAAGGATTGCATTATTTGTGAGTTAATGAAGACTTGAAAAAGTTTGTTTTAGCGTGAAGAAAAACTTTCTTTTTTCTTTTGTGAAACAAGTTTTGAGATAATCGTTACTGTGAGTTTGATGATTTGTACGTGGGAATGATTTAAAGTTGGTGCGTTCTGATATCGTTCTCCTGATTGAGTATGAAGGAAATTACAAGAAAGAGACCTCCTTAGAAATTTCTACTGTACTTATGTCGTAAGGAACCTCTTTTTCCTAGTCTCTTTTTGATATAACTTCACGGTTAAACGTCATAAAAATAAAGATTAATGGAATATTGATGAAGGAAGTGATTTTTGAATGCGAGTTTTGTTTCACGTACTTGACCAATACAACTTAAGATAAGTTAATTCGAACATTTGCTTCTTCATCTACAAAGAAGATTAAAACAAAATGATACATGTTCTCTCATCATTCATTTTATTTTATTTTTTTAAATTCATGAACTCGAAAACGGTTTACACTTGCGCTGTCTTATGCGTGAAAAGATGCGTGTTTTGTTTGGAGGCGTCGCGCGCCGCCAGAGAGCGGAAATGCAGTGTGTTTTCATTTATCTTATAACTGCGCAGATGTGGAGATGGCATCACGCTTCTCGCCCTGGCGCTTTTTACTGCTGTCGAATGATGTGAGCGACCTGCGTTTTTGCGTCGAGTGGATTACGGATTTACATTTCATCGGGGGCTACATGGAAGCTTTTTATATGAATTTTTCTACACAAGGAAGTGTTCACCCTTATTTGTTAGGAAGTAAGAAATCACTGTGCAAAGAAAACATTCATTTAATGATTCAATTTTATTAATTATGTATTTATTTGCTACCAAATAATGACTTATTCCAAACAAAGTCATTTCGAGAATCTGATATCTTAAGTGTCATTTCTTCTTCTTTAATCGTGGGTAAATAATGAAATGAGACACAAATCTTCAAAATTGCAGTGAACTGTCCTCAAATTCTTGTAATTCTTTATCGTATTCTCGTATTCTTCTCAATTTTGCTTACAGCAGTACACATGATGCCTCCGGATTTGTGTCTGCGAAACTTTTCAACTATTATTTCCCGCTTTTTTATAACATTTTTTATTGTTCGAATCCGATAAACTTCAGATTTCAATTTATCATTCTTATCATGAACCTAATATAATTTAAGAAATTATACTTCGTCTTGAGTTGTCTAACCTGAGGTTGGGTTGTAGCAGCTTGTCGTCTATTTGACCTTTGCATCCGTTACATTAGTAACCGTGGCATAATGACAGCGTCTCAGCTGTGTGGAAGATTGCGGGTTCCATCCTCCGAACTTGGTGAGGTTTTCAACTAGGTTTTCTCTCGCCCTATCAAGATCAATTTCGATTCAAGACCATTCTGCGGGATAACCTAAAATCTCCTTTTCCCAATTCCCTCGCAGAAATCAATTGGTTAGGTGGAAGAGCACGCCGGATGGCATGAACCTTGACACGTAATAAATAAATGCACGGACTATATCATACACGGTTTAAGGTGTGCATGAAAAAAACAACTGAAATGAATTATTTTTTTGGTGGTAAGGTCAGGTTTTTAATACATTGTTGTGAAATTCATTATTATAACTTATTTTTCTGATGAATGCATGAGATTATTCTAATTTTTATTACATAATTCTGTAAGTGTCTTTAATTTCATGATTCTGATTTTCTTCACTAGATTATAACTACTATAATAGCATTATTATTCATCCTAATCCTCTTGATATTGGTCAACTCTAGACATTTTTGGAACTGTACAAATGAGAAGAATTAATTGGAAATTTTATATAATTTTGTACCATCATTATTCCGAAATCTACTTCATTGAAAATTCAATTTCACTTCATGATTGTGGAAAACCAAATGTTGACTTGCATGTCTATATTTTCATTAATACTTCTTTATTTGTCAAATGGAAAGATAGGTAAAACAGTTGTTTTTGGATTGGGAAAGTCAATTGGAGGCAGAATTGTAAAAGTCTGTTTCCGATAAGTGAAGATTCCTTCCGAAGAATATTAATGTGAAACATTTGAAAACGTTCTTACAGATATGTATAATTTCATGAACTCTTCGTGTATTCTCTGCATGAACAGTAGGTTACTTTGGCGAGGGACATGGACATTGTCCCGTGTCCGTGATTGACATTATCGAATGGGAAACAGCTGCGTGAGGAAACGAGTCAACAATTACCTGTCTCCCCGCCCGGACACTTCAGCGGTGCCTGATGAAGAATGAGGAAGACAAAAAATATTTCCTCTCCTTTGCCACAAATCTCTTGAATTTGATGAAGGCGTGAAGTAAATAAACAAATTTTAAATGTTTTGTCAAAACTGAGTATGACAACATGGGAGCTTTTTTTATTCGTGTCAGAGGCATCGTACAGCATGTATTACACATACAGTATAACAATATACACACATTTGATAAATAAATAAATAAATAATTTTTTTTAAAAGAAGATACAGATTTAATTGAAATTCAGTGACAAATAAGCACATGCAAGTTAAAGGTTATATTTAGGCCTGCCATTTAATGGCTAGATGTTCTTTGCCCAGTAGTGGGCAACGATGATGGCGTTCGGGGCGGCTGCTATGAGGTCCTCCATAGTACATGTCGAGAGACACAGGGCGCACTGACAAAGATGTTGTGTTGTTTGTAAGTCTCCACAATCACAGAAGGGGGGGGGGGTGCGAGATGAGAAACCTAACTTCTGCATATTCAGTTTTGTTCTCCCAACTCCTGTACGGAGTCGATTAAGTTCTATCCATGTACTCCAGTTTTCCATGCGACCACTGGAAGACTTTCTCTTGGCTCTAAACATGGGTGCAATAAAGTAATTTACTCTCCGGAAGTAAACAAGGAACCTTCCATCAGTTCCGTTAAAATTGTCGAAGGACGGTGCGGATATAATATTTCTGCACCCCTGGGTGGAATCATAACATGCGCACGTTAAAAAGGAACAAATATAGTTAACTGCTTGTTCCAACATCCAGACTTGATAACTTTTATGTTTTGTAGATAATAAAAGAAGTTTATAACGAAATGTTATCAAATTATTATCCCCAAAATCGTACCGCTTAAAATAATTTAAAATTCGTTATTGATAATTATAAGAGTATTATTGACACAGCCCCGACCTAGGCCCGGGCCTGCTGGGTCTACATATGAAACCGCTTCTACCCAAAATCCCGGTCCAGAATGGGAATGTGTTTTATCATCTCCATACTACATCAGGCATCTCTGAAACGTGCGGGCGGAGAAAGGAAATAATTGACGACGCGTTTCCTTACGCAAGTGTTTTATAACAGATAATGCTAAACAAGATACATGTCCCTCGCCAAAGAATAAGGATGAGAAGATGAGAAGATGAGAGGATGGCCAGTGGAAGCGATTGAAGGATCGGTGTGTCAAAGAGGACGCGATGGTAAAGAATATCGTGGGCTGGTTGAAAGATCCAAATGGATAAGTTGCGTAAAAATGGCATTGTGTTTATGGATCCGGAAAAAAATATAGAATGGACAATAGGGAGTGTAAAGAGAAAATTTTGGAAAAAATGCACCTAAGCTGGCAAATAAGATGGGAAAATGAAACTAGGGGACGCGGAACATTTTCATTTATTAGTGGTGTAAATTATACACTAAAGGAAATGTTTCAAACGTTGTGGGAAGACAATAGATATACTAACTGGACATGGACCCACGAACAACATACTTGAAGAGTAAGGAAAAGATACCAGATACATGTTCCTGTACAGAGTGGAGAAAATATTGTGTGGAATCAGCCTCTATATGGTCCGGAAAAAGCAGAATCACTAAAACAATAGATAATTTAGATACATTAAATCTGAAAAAAATAGAAAAATTTTCTGTCAACAAAAAAGAAAATATTAAAATTTTGAAGAATTTTGCATAAAAATAGGACTAATAAAAGAAGCTCCCAGGCAATGATAAAAGGGTCTACAATTGTTCGGAACTGCTGGCGAAGTCCCTCAACTAATGCCAATACATCGAAATCTATCGGAAGCGAGAAAATAACCGTGAGGAAGGTTCGAGTTTTAATGATTTGTTGGTAACGGGGATTTAAGAATTCTTTAATTTATTAGTAATAATGATAATACTAATAAATGCTAAAAGACTTACATGACTGCGTGAGGTGCTCATAGATGGATTCACATTGATGGATTCAGCTTCAGATTGATGGATTCAATGAAAGAAGGCGTAGGATTCAGTATCTCTGGAAGTATATGAGGAGTTACAATGAAAGCGAAGGGGAACGCTTGTAATTCTCCATTGACACTGTCACCATTTATTTTTCTGATATTTCAGTTTATGCATTCAGTAAAAACAGTTCATTTAATCATTGTTACGATACTTCGATTTTAGAACGAGAGATTGCCGAAGAAAAAAGTAATGAATGAAATCTGAATTTAATTGGAGCAGTTTGGAACTTGTTTACTGATTTGTTTTGGTAATATATAAATAAATTTATTGTCAAAAAACAGTACAAACTGCGTATGATCACGTGGAGGAAAAAAAACTAATTTACTCTCCGGAAGCAAGCAAGGGACCATCCCATCAATTCCGATCAAGGGCCCTAAGGCAGAGGCGGATTCAAAAAATTCAGCAAAAATTCCTAGATAAGATAAAAAGTTAGCTGCGAGTTATAATACTAATAGAATCTCAATATGTTTGTAATTTTAAGCAAAAAATTACTTAAACAAGTTATTATCGAACTATAGATTATTCTGAGTATAGTGTTTAAAAATCATAAGAATTGAAATAACACTAAATTCACGATTCATGTTAAGAAGATGGACGAAAAAATTCTGTGTATTGTGGTGGAATGGGGAATAATATAACTGATGAGCGTATTATGCTGGTTAAAAAAATATTTTTCTGCTTTCATTATATCGTGTCGTAATGAAAATACAAATACCTCTGACATTTCTCTGTGGAGGTTCTGATAAATTACATGCCTTAATAAATTACATCTAGTTGTGAAGCTAGATGTGTTTAAAAAGGTGTGGATATATTTGCTATGCAAGGGAGGAAATTTGGTGGTAAGAGGACGCGGGGGGAAATCGCCACCTCTTCACATTATTCATACTAACTTTAAGTAAAAAAAAACCCTATTGTTTAACTATAATGTAGCTAATCTGTATAATTGTGTATGGAAACGTAAAAGAAGTTGTGATGTATATATATAAAATGAATAGTAGTGTTGGTAAACAGCGATACGCAAAGTCTTAAGGCGAATCTGCTCTTCAGTGCTATGGCCTATAGAGTCTGTCTGTCTGTCTGTCCCTGTTTTTTTTTTTGATATTGTTTCGTCGAGGTAGATCTTCAATGAGAAAAGTCGGCATTAGAGACATTAAGAGACTGTGAAGTGAGTGATTCTAGTATTATTCGCAATGGTCTATACGATTGGAGGAAAGACGTTCAATGACTCAGCTGACTTGGTCCCCCAAAATAACCTAAGTTTTGAAACTTAACTGTACAATTCTTGCAATTCTAAGAACAATTTCTTGAAATTGTCTAGGGTAAAAATATATTAATTTATTTCTAGACGTTCCATATTTAAACGGTAATTGGTTCGTATCCGATGTAAAAAATTGTGTGTATCGATGGTCAAATTCACTCTTTCTGAAAGCGACCTTTCTTTGATTATTTCTTTTCATGATGAATCATGGTCTTCATCCCTTTTTAAGTTAATTGTTCATATCTCACGTGTAGTCTCCTTTCTCAACAGTTAAACTAATGAGTTTATGTTCATTTAGAATCAGTTATCGAGACCAGTTGAACCTAATGAAGTTGCTTAATTATATACCGGATACGGAATTCTGCGTGCATTATTCTGAAGTTAATCTGGAAAGCTGATCAATAACATGTTTGGTTTAACGTTTGTTGATTATTATTGATGGGAATTGGGGCATGTGCACGATAATAGAGTCCAGTGTTAGTGTGTCGAATTGCTTTGGAGAGGCGAGTATCTGGGACAGTTCAGCTTGAGTGGAAGAATTTCTGATAGATAAGCCACGAGCTTATCACAGAATAACAGAGAGGAATCTAGTCGTAATTCTCGTGTACAAATATGTACTTATAGTTCACACCCACGCAAAATACTTTTCTGAAATCTAAAATAAATAGAAATGTAGAATTATTTTTTGTCTCACAAAAATTAATTTTTTCTGATTCCGTATTATAGTCGAAAGACGTGATACTCCTTGTTTTCTGAGAACTTGTGAGTACTTTTCGAATTCTTAAGCACAAATTGATTAATTAAGAAATTTATGTACAAATTATGTACAAAGTGCACCATCATTTAGGCGTCTCTGCAGGCCAAAACTTATTTTGGGGGGAGCAGATTTTTCGCCAAAAATGTATTCATTTTAAAGTTATCTTTCCGCGAACTCCTTCCCCACTTGCCTTCGTGCCTTGTCGCTGTCGCTCATACAATATCTGTAATTTTATATTTCGTTCCGAAAACTAATTTATTCAATCGCAGATATGACTGGGCAACCCTAGAAGCACTAGTGAGTTGGTAATCCAAGTGAGGACGTGGTGACCCTAATGCTTAGATACTACTCTTGAATACAAAGTTTCCCATTACCTTCCACTCGATGCCTTTCCAGGGATTCGAATCCTGAACCTGACCTCCGCATCAAATCAATGTAACTACATGGTCGGTCATCTGTAATGATACTTTTTAAAACATTTAACTTAATTAAATTTATTAGTGTTGGAATCAGGAGTATGTGGAGTGGGGAGGGGAAACCTATGAAGCTTGTCTTTTCATATTCAATACTGTACTTTATAAAATCGTCAAGAAAATGCCATAATGTTCAGGAGTGGAGGTATAGAAAAGATCCTGATGGTTTTCCTCATTATGTATTTCATTGGTATACTATGATAATATTACTATTATAAATGGTTATCAAAATAACACATTGTTTGTTCATTAGGTGAAATTAATGTTTAATTTTGACAATTATTATTGGCAATCACGGGGGGTGGTATTTTTTTTCTTTGGTTGAGAATAAATAAGATGTATAAGAGGGGAGAAAAGTGGGAAGGGGAATTGGCTTCTTCCCCTTTAATTCAAACATTGGTCCCTACGAAAAGATATATGAAAAATATTCGTGTTGAATTAATCCACATAGTAATAAAGTGAAGATAGGTTCGTGTTGGTCTTTGAAACTATGGTACTGAACGTACATCAAAGTGTTCACTTCGTTGCAACCTCCGTCGTTCCATGTCATGTCGTCGCCCAAGTGCCGTCATGGCGTCGTTGATTTATAGCACTCAAACCGTAAAGATGATAGCGACACGCCTCGGATATAACGATACTCCTACGTCGTCTGGTCCCTTGGGCGACCACAAACTCACTACCATTTTATTCTTTTACATCAACACTTGGCTCTGACATTTGAACCGAAATATTTCCAAATTTATTGGTTAGTTACTCCCTTTAATCATATTTCATCCTTGGAACGTTTTCAATGAATTTGAGTTTAGTGTCTCATCACTCGATTGCCAAAACTGGGTGCATGTTGTTTCCTGAGCGTTTGTGAGTATCGCACAGGCGTGTTCGCAATGAAAATTCATTTTTTACACGACTACGGCGAAGCAAGGGAAGGGTAATGTATGTAAGCCTATGTATGTAAACACTGTGGCGTCGCCCGTATTGGACCGATTTTGTTTAATGGGGTGTAAATCGTTTGGTATTTATTGCAAAAATTTCAATAAGAGTAGTCGGAGGCCACCCCCGTCGTTTAAATTTTGTGAATTGAGTTGCCTACAACTACTCGTATTTGTTAAATATAAGGCCTTTGTTACTAAATCAGGGCTTTCACTTTCATAATATTTTTTATGCTTTTTTCTTGCTTTTAAAATCATTTAACACCTATTTTAACGTTTTTAATCAAAGTTTTAACCTTATTATAGGTACTGCACGACTTTTTGTGACCCAATTTAAAATTTTTATACTTCTAGTTTTTCTTTGTCGGGTTTTAGTTTTTTATTTGAACTTTTATTCAAGAAGCATTCCACTATTAAAGTATGTTAAGTATGCTTATAAAATATTTTTTTCTTCAAATTAAAGATTTTTTAATGAATTTTCGCCAGTGTTTCCATTTTCCTATTGTGTAAAACCTCACATGTGGGACGAGCCAAAAGTCTCGGTTTGTAGCATTACTCCAAAAGATTCTCTTTGGAGAATTGCATCATTCGAAATGAAGCGAGACGGAAACACCATCATGTAACTTGCAATAGTGGATTGTTCTGTATACCATTAGACTAAATTTTCGTAGTGATTTCTAAACGTTTTAGAGCCGTACTAAACCAAATAGCACAACAATCTATGGTAAAGAAAAGGTATTGATAATTTATTAAGTTTTATTGTCGTAAAATACTTTCTTATAATAACGATATTTTAGTTCCGTTAATTTTTGTGAGTTTAATTTTTTATGTAGTATAAGAAAACCGTATTTAATTCCCCTTCGTTTATCTGGATCTCTAGTTTACCAGATCCGTTAATTTATCAAAATTAAAAAAACAACAACATCCTATTGCTCTACAACTTCAGAAAAGTTTCAAATGCGGTAGTGTGTTCATGATCTGTATAGAGATAAAGACGATTACGTTATTTTCTTAATTCAATGTTCTGTTCTTTGGATTAAAAATACGTTTTCCCTATATGATTCGGAGGTGGTAAGATCTGTTGCACATCTCGGTTATGTAACATCTCACCACCTATGTTTACATCAAAACCCAATTTTCTGTTAATATTCTTATTACTTTATTTTCTTATAGAATACATGATAATTGTTCTCTCAGCACTGAATTGTTTTATTACTTATGACCCTATTATCCGGAGTTTCGACTATCCGGATCACTGTTGGTTTCATTTGGCCCGGATAAACGAGTTTCTACTGATCTTTGTAAATCGATTTTAAAATTGTTTAGACAACATTTTATTATCATAAAACCTATGATGTAGCTTTCCTTGATACAAAGAAAAATACAGATTCGGGTCTCTCCCAAAGCTAAGAATGTTATAACTCTTTTCTTTCATTTATTTTTTCGTATCTCCATCGCAAAACATTTCACTCTTGTTACATCAAGTTTCATATACGTCAAAAATACATCAAATTTACGATACATTATATGTCCTTGATTTTCCAAATGCTCGAGATGTAATTCTTGAAAATCTTTTATCTTGTCTCTGTTGCCACCATCGTTTCACTCAATTTCGTGTTTATATCCACTAAGTTCATATTTGCCATGTATAATGCCCCCCTGCGCCATGGAATAACTGTACAAATGGAAGTGTACACGTCACTTTCCCCTGCTACATTCTCCTCACACTGTTCGCGTCTCCCTCCGGTCGTGCAACCATGTTTCTTTCCCCCTGCCACACACTTGCTACCGTAAACGCGTCTCGTGGCTGAGTGACCGTGAACCTGAAGAAAGTGTCAACAAACATGCGACTCTCGTATGCACACGCGTGCGAAGGCGTAGGCCGTGCTTGGCGTCAAGTCTCGCGCGAGCAACGGTTCTTTCCCCCACCAACTTCGTCTCTTCCACCAGAGGGAATGGGAAGCTTCGACTCACTGTTCACACGAGGGTAAATATTTATTGTTCGAGGAATATGTGAATAAAATAGGACAAATTAAGTACGCAATAGAGAGTTGAAAAATAAGCACCTAGAAATGAGACAAAACACATTCAAAAAATGACTTGCTACAAAAGGACAACGAAACTGGTTAAAATGACATAAATGACTAAATAGAAGATGCTGTGCACGCGTCCTCGTGGCGGACCAACCCGTAAGGAGCAGCGAAATAGCGCTGTGCGAAAATATTGATGTTAAGGGAGAATGTACTAAGAGGGCCTCGTATTGCGTCAGCTACACAGACGAGGTGACCGTTAAGGTCTCTATAAATGAAAAAAAAAGTTCACATCTCTTGTCATGTCATTATTTAAAGGAATTTACAAAATGGGATGTTAACTATATTGACAACTTGAGATAACTAATTGATAGCAAAGAAAATGATGAACTTTTTGAGAGGTCTAAGAATGAAGTATCGTACGTGACGCTCTGAACTAAATGAAAGAAATTTATTTAGAAAAGAGAAGAAATGTCTGCCTGCAGAATAAAGGGTGAAGTGTAAACATTCTGAAGTATGCAGATACCAAGATGCAATTTCGAGGTGAGAGGATATGATGAACGAGATATAGGGGAAAGTGACATGAAAAGAGAAGAAAAATATTGAAGTAATCCTGTCAGAGCATAGCTGTTCACGAGGTAATCACATGGTCTATGGTCAACGAAATGGTAGAATTTACTCATGGGAATAAAATGTACGAAATACCTATTGGACAACAAATATAATTCTGACTTTGGATGGCGAATCTTAAGTCGTGTGTTTCTCGAGCAACCTATCAACTGAACAGTTACTTACTCATTGTGTTAGAAAGTAATTCTATTTTTGGAACAAAATATGGAATATCTGCGTTTCTTATTAGTTTTGTAAATTTTCTACTTTCCGATAGAGAAATGTTATTTATTTTAATTTTGAGTCATATCTGCCAAATTGTATTAAAAATAAAGTCTTTGAAATAAAAAGAAATTTTTACGATATTATTGATAATTCTCTTCGATATTTGTATGCACCCCTTAGATTTAAGTTCTACATGTTCGGAGCCAGAGCCATGAAAAATATGGAAATTCAATGAAATTGGTCAATGAACTCAGATATATGAATCTCACGATACGGTTGGGCTTTCTCAAAATCCCCTGATATATTCTCCAAAGCGAAAATTGTAACGTTTGCAATACTTTCTCTGAACAATGAAAATGATAAAAGGGAAACATGTTTTAGAGATTTTTCCCCCCTGAAAAACATCGTTTGATGTGAAATGTTTAGCAGTCCCTCAGGAAACACGGCGACTAAACTTAAATAGCCCGATTCCGAATCCGCCCTCCTCCAAACATGTTTCGAAGATTTTGTCACTCATCAGTCAATGGAATCCGGTTGATTAACGAGCGTAACAGCAAGAGCTCACGAGCGACGAAAACCAAGACCCGAAACGAAAATGTTGGAAGAAAGCGCAAAAACTCGCGCCCACCACGAGAGGGTTGTTGCAGAAAGGCGTCGAGGCGCGGAACAGCGCGCTCGGGCGAGACCTCCAGCGAGGCTGGTGGAGGGGTGTCTGACGACGCGAAGGGCTCGGTGATTCGGTGGCAAAGGGCGTGAGACGCGCGGGTCATTGGGAGGGACGCCGCCCGCAGCCGCCCTCATCGTCATCGCCATCACATGCTGTTGTCGATTCGCCTCCTCCCTCCGACTGCGGAGTTTTCTTTTCTTTCTTTTTTCTTTTGGGAGGGGGATGCTGTGTTAAGACTCTATTAACTTGAGTCACCAACGACGATGCTAACAATGTTAACCGAGTAGAGGATGGATTTTTCAAACATCCATGGAGACGAGTTTCATCGGATGGTAAAGACATGGATCAATTTGACAACTAAATACAAAACCAAATCCGTGGATCTAGGATACAAAATTTTGGAACTGAATGACATGCATCCATGAAAAGTATTTACATAATTGATGAGACACCTAACGAAGTCAAAAACCTGTTGACGAAACTTTGTGTTATTGAGATTAAAAAAATTATCAATTTACCGAGATAGGTGTTTTTTAAAATATTATTAATCAAGTATATTTCCATAACAGAGTATTAGAAAATATACCAATTCGAAAAAAAATTAAAATGTTTCAAAAAAAAATTAAAAGGTGAGGAATCGAGTGGAATTCTTTAATATCCACATTTGAATTATGAAATGATAGCATATAACATCTCTGGTTTCTCTATTATGAACACAATGTTGAATATATCATTTGCAGCTAGATTTCAAATTATTTAATTATAAATATCTATGTAGTTCGTTCTTGTGCACTTTTTTCATTCATTTGTTGTTTTTTTTGTCACGTCTACATCTAAAGATATTACATTATCTCAGTCTTTAACAATATATCTGCAAACACTCCTCATCAAGTAGGTACTCGGAAGTTGTGAGTTAAAATATCTATATCTTTCTTTATTCAGTTTTTCGAATTCTCTCCGGACGGCGTTGAAGTTATCACGTCATCTCTTATTAAACCGAGCATTTTAATCCCTTTTTAACGTCGTAGACTCCTTCCATATACTCTCCCAGAGCCAGAAATTTACCTTCATTCGCTGCCATTTCATGACTTGATTTTATACAAAACTCCGTTCTGTTGCGTACATTTGATGTATCTCGTTATTTTCTCACTATTGAACACCATTACCATAGAATATGATCGACAGATTCTGTTGCTTGACCATCCTCCCATAATTTAAATCTCTCCAACTCGCCATGTCCTGTAATTATTTCCGTTAACCGTCATGTTTTTGTGCAGCCCTGACGGCTACATATGAGCAATCACCAATCACCGTTTTGCCCCTCTCCCTCTCCTCCTCATTACTCGTCTCCGCCATGGCTGCTTGTGCATGTCCACACGTGTCTGTCGACGCGCGGGCGACAACCCCGCACTTGTCGCGCCACCTGCGCCTGCCACCGCCCTCGCCGCTTTCGCAGCCGCCACCGTCCCCGTCACCTCGGCCGCTCCGCCGTCGCCACTGGCGGTCTCTCAGCTGCACCGCACATGTCGTGCCGCGGTCTTCGCGCGTCCAAAAAAGCGAGCGGGAATGATGCGTGAGCGCTGGAAGAGGGGAAGGAGCCGCCGTCTTTGCCGCTGAGCCACCACGAGCTGCGGGTGTGGTTCGGGGGTGCGCTGAGTTTTCTTCTTTTCTTTTATTACTTGGTCGTGTTTTGTTTTTGTCGCGTTCTTAAGCGCGATGAGGCGCGCTATCCACCGGAGAGCACGGAGAGAGGACCCTTGGTGGAGGGGTCGTGCGTGAAAAAGGTTGAAGGTCGGATTTAGGAGGGAGGATGCTCCTCACGGCGTTTGAGTGATCATTGTACGCGTGAACACAGAAAAAAGCGTGTCTGACAAGGGCTATGAATAATAGAATAAAACCATTCTCTGTACTACACTCAAAATAACACGTTTGTTGTGCTTCCCAAGTATGAGGCCTGAGTTACGAAAATGCTGCATGAATCTTGATATTTTATTCTATAAAAATGTCGGTAAACCATAGGTATGTACAGTGTGACTTACCAGATATGTTTGTAAACAGCTAAGAAACTAAAATTCCTCTTGAAGTCCATGTTAGTACATACGAGTATCTACACAGATTTTCTAGATTAAGTCATCATATTATGTGTTGTAGATTTCAATCACACCCACCGAGAAGAGCTCTTCCCTCCATGAACCCTATGGGCACTCCTTGGGGGGTGTTGTGGGACAGTTTTGACGGGCTGGCTCTTGGGTGCACTTGTTTACCTGATTTTTTCTGTCTTTATGGTAAAACTTGTGTCGCTACTGTTGGACTCGATAGTGACAAGGAGCGTGTCTCCAGCGAAATGATGGAAGGTAGATCCTTTCGTTTCATTCTCTGCTCACCTACTCTCTTTCAGTGAATCGTCCTCATTCCCACTCTGTCTCCTCTACTTCCCTTTGTCATATAGTTTGTCGTCTTCCTGCGTCTGTGAAGAAGACGTCTTTGTTAAAAGTGAATTCTGTCGATGTCACGAGCTTTCTAACGTGTATCTCTTCAAATAACGCACATGAGAACGTCGGCGCGAGGTACGATACAGCACGTTTTACTTGATCTTTCTTCTTGCAAGTCCTTAAAGACATGTTTAGGCAAGGAATCTCGGTTCTTCCATCTGGATCTAATTCCTCCTTCGTCATTTCTTGTCATATGTCTGTGGACTTTCAAATCGTTTTTTGAAAATAAAAAGTCAAAAGGAGAGATTAACTTTTGAAATAAATTCTATTGAACAAAAAATGTGTCCGAAAGAATAACAGCACGCACTTTTGAGTGATCGGAAACAACTTTGAACATTTGATTTGAAAATTTATGAAAGGGAGAGTTGTAAAAAAATATTTAAAAAGTGATGCAAGATTGTGCGAGAAAAATATATAGTGTACTCGTATGATGCCTTCCGATACTGCTGTATACTAAAATTATATGTAACAACTTCGTCAACACGTTGAATATTATAAAGTAAAACTTTGGGCACTGATATGTGTAGCGGATATCAAATTTTACGAGGCACGAGAACATTACTTGCTAAGGCCAGTATTAGACGATCATATTTCTACGACATAGATCTACTACCAGAAAACTTCGATGAAACTGACCGTGTCATGCACGTGCTTTGGTTATTGTTGAACCATGATAATGTTATCGTTGAGAGAACCTACGTCATATCTTGGATCATGTTTCTTTAATAATATTTTACGACAGACATATGATCGTGTAATAGTGGCCTAAGATATTTGAACTTAATAGGAGACTTTATTTGTGTAAACTAATTCTACTTAATTTACATGAAAAACTATACCTCGTTTGTTTGATGAGTCATTTACGTCATTTACTTACGGTATTATCTCTTAAATTTTTAATCATGACAAAGACATAATCTCTAAAATAACCTTTACTGGTAGTACATATTCTGATACGTCGTAAAAAATCCAACATGTTTCGTGCGATGCCTTGCGATCATATTACAAATTACAAGAACCTCTCCAGAAAAAGATGTCTCGAAAGAGCTCGTGTCTTGTCTATCAGTCGTGCAGTTGTCTCTCCCCTACAATAACGACGCGCGCATTTATCTTAGTCTTTTAGATCTTATTGCTTCCCACTCTTCCTTCACTTGCTGCATAAGAGATCTGCAGCTGACTTGGAAGATGGGGGCGATGCTTTTCCTCACTCTCTTCGTTCAAACCATACTTTGCTTTAAGCTGTTAACAGATTTTGCTGGGGACTTTTTAAATGGATAACTTAAAAGTAACTCACTTCATTTAATACGAAACTTAGAGTAAGCTGTCAGCCGACTGATAACTGACCAGGGCAGATTTTTACAGCCGAGACTAAAATGTTTCATCGAACCTGATACTTCTACCACCACTGAATTTGTCTATGGTTCATTCTGGCGAATTACTGAGTAGTTGTGTACCGAACGGGCCAACAACCGTATTTTTATTATAATTTTTTTTTGCTTTCCAAGTACTGGCGAATTTCGAAAATCCTGTTCCATAGCAATAAAGGTGACCCTGTAATGATAGATTTCTAATAGAAATATGCTGGAAGAAGTAATAAAATTAATAATTTGGTTTGCTTCACCAAAGTCGAATCGTCGCCTTAACAGGTCTGATCAGATGCTTTGGTTTTCACAGAGGATAGATCTCCGCGATTTTTAGGCATTTCGCACGCAGGGTAGATAATGTAAAATCACGTTCTGGTCGCTTTGAGCCCCGGATAGATCTGGTATTCATGTCAAAGCAAGCTAATTCGACCAGGGAATGTAGGATGTGATTAAAACTCCAAGACCAACAGGGATATGAATCAAGATAACGTTTATCAACTTGAACCACACTGTGTTCTTCTTAACCACATTATTCACATTTCTATGCTGATATTTCAAAATTAATGTTGAAGAATACGGATATGTTCGTTCCGAAGACATCCCTTGCATGATTTTCGTATCACCAGGAGTTCCTGTTATTTCTCATAACATCTATCCACAAAATAATGTCAACCTCGTTTCACACATCACCCCCCAGCAATTACTTTCGAGAAAATAGTTACGTGTCGCACCGTGACAAAAAATAACAAGACTTTTTCTTGTTACGTCTGCCGTAACAGTGGAAGCGGCTGAGATCGAGGCGGGAAAAGGGTTGAGGCGCCGAAGGGAGTGAAGTGAACATACCTCAAGCGCCTGAAGCGCTTATGAGACCCTTACAAAAACCACTCCCCAACCCTTCTGATCCTGCCCGCGCCGCGCCGCGCCGTGCGTCTTCGGTTCACTACATTGTTTGGCCAGTGCTCGCGAGGGGATTGGGTAACTAGAAATTGGTGTTGCCTTCGTCGTAGTATTTATTTTCTATTCACTTAAGAACTGTTATCTTACAGCTAGCAAACATTTCTTCGAAAATGAATTATCAATATTTTTGTTGTAGTGCTAACTCGAATGAATCACTTCTCGATCTATATCTGTTTATGTCGTAACAACTGGTGGCGGAATTAGGAGGTGAACTCGACCGCTCCCTCACTTTTTTAGGGAAAAATGAATTTTTTATTCCATTAAATTCTCATAAAACTGGACATCATGAAAATGAAGAGTACAAAACATGTTAGGCCTAAAAAAATGCACAAACCATGTTATTTAATCATATTCCCTATAATTTCTTACTTAGCGGAAATAGGTATGTAGATTTTAGTGAAAATAAGTGTTAAAAAATTGTAGTTTGTGGAAATATGCATAAAATATTATCTGTTAAGGCTATCCGATTCGTACACCGCCGCAGATAGATGTGAACACTAGCACAGCAACATGAAGCTTATGCTGCATGTAGAGTAGCAAGACTAGCAGTTGTTTAAATTCTCTCTACCCCACTATATCTCCTCCTTTTGACCNCCCCCCCCCCCAATCGCCGCCTGAATTCCCAATCGCCGCCCCTGGGAACGAGAAGGAAATACACTATTTGTCACAAGTTTGTGAAAAATTAATAGGAAAGTCTTTAAGTGAGAGTTCTGTAAAGATACTTATTTTGCTATTTTTAAGATATTTTTGGGATGCATTTAATTTTATAAGAAGAATGGCATGTCGACTCTTTGTTGACTCGATAGTTCGAGGCTTTTAGTATATAAACACTGCACCAACTTGATAGTTACTCTCTTTATTTGCTTTTGAATGTCTTCATTATTGCTTTTACTGCACGCGATAGAAATTCGTTTATGATACATCGTCCAACTTTCTTTGAACTATAATCTTATCACACTTCTGCATTCGAATTAAACTGGTGTGTTGTAAAACTCTTTTTGCCCCAGCAACCACCATCCTGATCTCCCCTCACATCGCACCCGTCCATTCAATTTGTTTCCTATCGTATCCTCGCAATTACGGTAATTCGTCTCGCAGTTGACATGCAGCTCGCTTGATTTGCATCTATGCTAATTGGACTGTTCTCGTTCCTCCACTTTGTGCCGTGAGCGCCGTCAATGCTGAATGGCGATGAGCCATAAGTCGAAGCTACGTATACCGAACAGGGGGATTCCCAACCGGGGTTCAATTGTTCCATCTTCTCACGAACATGTGCATCGATTGCGGATTGGGGTCACGGCACGGTTTCTTATTGTGCATTCCTCTTATACGTTTTCTGGCCTCCGTGGATGTGTTTTTATGTTGGAGCCGTTCACATAAATTTGAATGATGTTCTTTATGGAAGTAAATAATCGTTCCTTTACATTTCGTTCGTTTATAAAGAAAAGGCAATCAAAAGATCTTGAATAAAAATGAGGTATTTTACTGCGGATTCAAACGATGAATCATACGGGAACTGTTACATTTTCTAAATCTATTACTATTGTTAAAAAACGTTTAATCAAAAAGTAAAATACGTCTTTGATTCTCGAGAACAGTATTTTCCATTCTTAAGTTCTTGCGTCAGGGATGAATCCCAAATTTGCAGTGAAAATTATTGTCCAATCACTTGACTTCCTGCAGTCTTTCTTTACTCCACAAAACATCCTCTAACAAAATAAATACTACACAGAACTTCATGTAAAGGAAAATGTCTTAAAATAATACACATCAACACATATGTTTTCTTGTAGGAAAACCTCCAAAAATTCTGTTTTGCTAAATTAATTTAAGGTCGGAAGATAAGTTTATATATTTTATTTGTTAAAATATTATTTGTATGCTTATTAAAAGTTGAGTAAGTTGACTGAACTGCTGAGACTTGCTGCTGTACTTGTTCTTTATACCAGACGCAAAACTTAGAAATAAAGAAAATTGAATCATATAAATTGTAAATGTTGTAATATAAAACTAGAAGATATTGTAAGTCGACTTTTAACTTTTAAATGCTCTTCGTTCGCATATTACTCTTACTATAACAAATATTATTTCTATTGACAAATATACGTGTGTGTTATGAAATCTTGTATTTCTGTTAACGTATATACCATATACCCTTTTAATAGACTTTTGGCTTTGTCGTGGATATATCTTTGATTGTCATGTCTCAAATCACATCGATTCAATTTCTCCTTGAGATCGTGAGCTGCTGGATCAAAGACAAGTGTCCGTTAGAAACGTGGAGCAACTTCACACTTGCACACTGTGCAGTATCCCGTTGCGTCTCGACAGTCGAGATAAAAAGCGTGGGCGGGTGTAGGGCTCGTGTGTGCCGGAGGCGACGGGGGTGGGGTCACGTGGCTCGACCCTAAAGAGCGGCGCGGCGCGGCGAGATGGATGCTGGGCGAAGCGCGGGGCGCGAGGAGCAACGGGTGCATGGAGCAGGTGCGGACGACCCTGATGGATGGGTCTCCGCTCATCGTCGTCGTCGTCCCCCCCCTCCCCGCTACAGCACCGCAGTCGGGCATCGAGCCGGAGGCGTCTGCAGATGACACGCGGTCGCGTCGCGCACATGTGCCCCATAACTTAGGGCGCCGCCCCTCCTACCCGCTTTCGATGCCATCAGCCGACCTCGTCGTGTGCCGTATCTCCGACCCGAAGCGCAACTAGTGAGATTGCTTCCACTTGTGGAAGTGCTCCAACCTAAAAGAGCTTGAATTATTTTTAAAAATCTCGTATCAGGATTATTCTCGGAAAAGTAGCGTATTTAAATTTCTTCAATCAAGTCCCTATTTTTTATTGACTTGGCATTCTTATCAGTTGTGACAATGAATCACATTAAACTTATTTTCTCTATATTGTAATATTTTATACGACTTTTTAAGTAGACGAAGTTTTTATTTTACCTTACAACGTTTCGATCGTTATTTTACTCGAATAAAAATATTTTAATCTTTCTATGGTAGCATACAACAATATTGCTATTTTATGTTTTTTTCATATTGACAGTTCCCTTTCTTTAAAAAATTCTCAGTTTTCCTATTATCCACTTCTAAGTCTTTCTCGGATTCTCCAGAGTGTGCGTATCATACGCGCTTCGAAGTTCTGCTCTCCAGTCGTGATTCGACGGCGTGTAGCTCCGGATAAGGTGCGTGTACTTTTCTACAGAACGGGTTTTTTACGATAGACGGAATGGTTCAGAAAAAAAACATTGAACAGAAAATTTTGCCATATTAGAAAGTTATTGTGTAAACTATATTTTAAAAAATAGACGTGGTTGGTGAGAATATTGAAGATTATATCTTAAATTATAATGATGTCTTCCGTTATTTTTGTCAAAACAAGTTTAAATTTGTTCCATGATTTGTCATAAAACATCAAAAAAAATATTTTCTTTTATGAGTCTATTAAAAGTATGTGATTTTCTAGAAGATGTATTTTGTTTTTTGTTTTACTTGTCAGACATTTATTACGTAGAAATAAATCCACATAATCGAAGTGCGCTATTGCGACGTCGCATTTGGCCTACAAGGTATGCCTACTGCAGCATTACCATCGTTCTTTTCACCTCTGGTCACTGCCACCACCAACCACCTCTCTCGCCGCGTACCACTATAACCACATTCTCCGCGATCCTTTCCATTCCCACCCCCTCTCGTCAATGCTGAACCGCTCGGCCACTGCTTTGCTCGATGAATTTAACCGCGTCCGACAATTCTCTCGATAGATACGTATTGCTTCTCTTGCTCGTTCACCAGTGAAATTGACCGTATTTAATTTTTAGTTATTGTAAATCCGAGAGATGTCATCATCAAAATTAGTGATTTTAGCAAACTTAGATTTTTATACATTAGAAACTACTTTAATATTGATTTATGAATTTACTATTACAAATAAATAAGCGTAATTTTTTTTTACTTTCCCAAAATGTTATGTTTTTTGTGTGCGTAGTTACTCAACCCCATCTTGTATGAAAGCTGAATGGGAATTTTAAAATATAAATGTTTATCTTTTACGCAAATGTATCTTAATTAACAATGGAGGTAATACTTGTTCTTTGGTTGTCTATTATGTTGCCTATTCTGTTGTTATTGTGTCGTTAGATTGTCTCCTTGACCGTGGACGGGGAAATTCTCTCATAATTGGCGATAGTCTGTGTTCATTTACGGAGTATGCGGGAATGTAACATCGCCAGATATAACGTTACTTCCCCCACCCTCGCAGTCTAGAGCATGTCTGTGCTGTCCCTCAGCCGCTGCGGAAGCTATGTTAAGCGCTCGCTGGGTCCGAACTTTTGCTACTGAACCGACTGCGTCTGTTGGAAACACTGTGGTTGCGGATGCGGTCACCTCGTGACCTGTCTGTGACCCCAGCCCCGCCCTGTCGACTGAGGTCGAGAGTATCGCTTCTGTACTTGCCGCTACGTACACTTCTCTACCCTCTCTAAAATTACATTCGTTGGAAAAGTATTCTACAATTCCTTGTTTGACTGCGTCAGTTTCTCTTTCTAACTCATGGATTATATCCTCGTCCACAAATGTGATGTTGGTGAAAGTATTCGCAGATTTTCGCCTCAATCGTTACTTGCTGTTCCAAGTATTTGATATCGGTTCCATTTTGGTGAAAATAAGTTAATGAGAAATCGAGTGATCATTTAATAACATTTTTGAGGAGTCAAACCGTGTCAAGAAATTCATCTTTCTTTTTTCATTATTAATCATTGACCTCGAAATTTTTACCTAAGTTCTTAGCTTTGACGATACATTTTTTCAGAGTTCTGGACGTTATTAGATCCCCGAGATCGTTGTAGAAC
>NNCF01125901.1:244829-303474 GCA_002313205.1 Laupala kohalensis | reverse complement strand
CACACACCTTCTCTCACTGTCGTAGTGAGGCTTCGTCAGACTAACTCTTGTGTTGAGAAGTTGCTGGCTTCGGAAGGGATGAGGGCGCAGCGGCGACGTGACCCGATCCGCGAGGGCGATTTGGGTCGCGCGCCAGTTGAAGGCCGCAACGGCAGGTCAGAGTGCAGACGCCGACGACGCCGATGGTAGCACAAGGCGATGCTTTGTGCCCCTGCTGCGGCGGGACGCCGAGACCCGGGAGGTTGAGGGGCGAAACGCCGGTCATGAATAGACGGAGGCGGGGAATCGACGGGTCGCGCATCGAACCCCTGCGCGTGCGCGCTGGCGCTCTCTCCGTCGCCACCGCCGCGACGCGTCTCGACGCACCAATGGCCTTTCTCTGTCTCTCTCTTTCTTTCTCTCACTCTCGCTGTCTGCGTCTCCCTCGGCAGCCGTCGTCCCACCCACGCGTGCTCACGCAGCGACCGGGCGGCGGCGAGGGCAACCGTGGTGCGGCTGACGGCAGCGAAGGCGGAGGCGCTGTTTGGCGTCGCCATGGAGACCGACGCTGAAATGCCAAGGCCTGCCAGTGACCTGACCCTGCATGGCCTTGGGGGTGCGCTAACGAGATCTCATTGAGCGCCGAGCGCTAGGAGACGCCTCGGGCGGCGACGGGGCGCTTGCCGCGGGCGACGCCATCGATGCTGCTTCACCCCTTTCACACCCCCACGACACGATTGGGTGGAGGAACTGATACCATACGGAAGTCCGGCATCGTCTCGGTTCTCATGTGAACGTGCTAATGGGAAACTGCATGACGCGTGCGTGCTCGGTTTTGAAGCGTCTCCTCTATGTTCAAATACAGCAGAACCCCACTTATACGAACTCCAGACATCTTGCCGTCATTTCTTATCCGAGAGAGAAAAGAATGTAAATTTAAAGTGAATTATTTTTATGCAATGGGTATTCAGTTATCTTGTACTGTGTCGGTAGTGGTCGGAGTAAGAAGTAAGATAATGGATATTTACTGCTGTACTCTAAATTGTTATTTTTTACTTAACATAGCTAACTGTAACCATTATTTTATTAAATTATTTTTAACTGTGTATTATGAGTTAGTTTATATTTCCTCATCAATATGATATCACTTAGTCATTTTCACTATCTTTTTTTTTTTAATCAAATTTGATTATCCTGACCGGGTCCAATACCATTTGATCTGGATAGTTGGAGTTCTACTGCACATTGATCCCAAATGGTATCTTTGAACACACAGAGGACGCGTCAAGCGGAGAACATTTGCATCTTGGTGATAAATTCTTGAATTCCTCTAACTCTCGCGGTTGTGTATTTTACAATACAAATTGGTAGAAGAGTGAAACTCGTCTTTCTTAGGATATACTAGTTTTATGATCGGAGGAAGAGAGTTATGAGTGGTATGTTTTCTTTTAATTAGACAGTATTAAGGTAGTTTGTTTTCATATAAATATTTTTTTTATTTCTGTTTATCTTTGCTAACATTAAAGTTGAATTACTTACTCATCTTAAAAAGTTTTGTATTTTAACTTCAATTTTAAATTAATGAAACTCTAATAGTCATCCTAAATAAATTCAAGTAATCTCACTCTGAAGCCAAATATTATCTAATCCGAATTCATACCAAATATTTAATTTCGATTATAACTTCGAATATAACGGAGGACGAAAGATATATTGAGAGAGAGAATCAGTTTATTTTCTTGAATTTGTACATTTACATTTTACACAAACTTAAAATATACTTTCACAATATAATAGGCGTTTTTTAATTAAAATTAAATTCTCTTTCCTGTCAGGTCTGATCAAGAAATCAAAATTGAGTACATTTTACACAGAACATTTTACCGATCTCTATATAATAATAAGTTTATTATCTTCACTGCCTATACAAATCAATTCTTATGTTTATACTAACATAATTAAAAATCCAAGAAAATTTAGGGCCCCTAAGGAAATCCTGTGTAGAGGCTCCAATAGAGTAAATTCAATTGCTGTTTTCAGCGATCAGAGATATATAAAATTAAAAAGAATCGGATGCCAATAATGTGCCTATATTCTACTATACGTAATAAAGATAAGTAAAAACACCAAATACCTTGTACTGATTCTGAAAATATAATGAATAATTAAATAAAAGGTCCTATTCCTGTATTGAAAGTAAGAAATGTTCTCTTGCCAATAAACATTTTTTAGCCTCGTTTGAAATATCTACTTGTTGCATGTAGACTTGATAAAATCAGGCAATTTATTGAACATTCTTGGAGCACTGAAATTATAGGTTCTGGTAAAATAAGCAATATAATAAAATAATATCTAATAAAATATATCATTTGATGACGAAGTTGAAAGGAATCATTGAACGAATACGTTAATATTGTAGTATATGAAATTTTATTTTTATTATACAAAAATTCATTCTCCTGGAAGTGCCTCTCATACTATGACAAAACCGACATTTGGTGATAACAAAACCGATACGTCTGAAGCTGCGGTACCTTTTTTTGGTGTTGTAGACCTCGTATTTTAATATCTCTGCTCGTTCAGAAGCTCGTTCTGAGATAGATGACAGCCCTTCATCTGTTCGTCAAGGAGGAGCGCATAAGAACGCAGTACCTCGACGCCAGAGGCGGGGCAACGGTATGGGTTTCTGAAGGAGAACTTCAAAATGCGAGAGCGGAGAGGAGGCTTTATACTCCGTGATCAAAGTGTGTGGGAAAATAAAGTATTCATTTAATTTAAATAATTTTTGGTTTGTAGTTTCCCACGTATATGAAATGAAAGAAGAGCTAATAGTTAAACTTTTTTTTTGTTTCAGATTTCATAATGTAGGATATTTATTTACGGGATTACTGACAGCTATATTACTTCTTTTTCCATTTTACTTTTCTTTTTTCTTTTTTTTCTCCCTTTTTTGTTTTGTTTGGAAAATTAGAGTTTTCAGAAGATAGTTTTTTTAAATATAATGTGTAGACCTAGAAGTTGGCGAACCCTGAAGTTCCAATTTAAAAAATTACTGACAGTTCTCCCTTATTTTGCGGTGAGGTACGGGATTATTCTGCTTACATGAAACATGGATTTCTTTATAAATAATTTGTATTCATAATTTAGAATTTGGTCAGATTTAGTATTCAACATGGTGTGGTTGCATGTTTCTCTCTGCAAAATGTTAATATATTCCAGACAATGACATGTGAGAAGATTGCACTTAAGTGCTCGTCTCTTTTCCAGATTTATTTTTATTTATTTAATTTATGTCTTTTGGCGAGGTTCAGGCCATGTGACCTGCTCTTTCACTTAACCGTTGGAAGGACAGATGTTGGGTTGCCGGGGAATTTGTGGTACCGAACCGACATTTGCCTGGAGTAGGAGAGGGAAACCCCAGCTGAAAACCTCACCTAGTTCGACCGAACAGGGTTTGAATCCACGATTTACCGCTTAGCGGGATTATGAAGACGCTTCCACTAGTCAGCCGCTGTCAGATTCTGTATACACGAAAAAATGATATGAGTGAGTGTTTCTGTTTTACATAAATCATTTTATATATTCATGTACAAATTCAGAGCAGAAAATTGAAATGTAAATTGTACATTCTTGAAATAATCTAAAAAGAACGTTAAATTAACGGAAACGCTCTGGATTTATTAGTTCACTCTGTATTAATCGCAATAAATTACTTTATCATCCTCAACATGGTCATAGTTTGTAACAGCACTCTTGACAATAAATTATTAATTAATTAATTCATTATTTGTCTGTTTAACTGACTTTATATTGGTCTGTAATCTAATTTCTGTTGTTCATCAACTCACTTGTAACGTATTACAAGTGANCCCCCCCCCCCAATTTACGAACTTAGGCTGCTACTACTTTTGCTTTTGATGGTCCACACCTGGAGGTTGTTGCTTTTGATTTTTTCCTGTATCACCTCTCATGACGACGTCCCCGAATGTTCAGAGGGTGTCAACACCATCCATGTCTGACTGAATCGAGAGAAAGCGAAGCATCCCTTCGCTGTGGAGCTGTCGCTTCCGTCAGCTCATCTCATCCACTCTCATCGCTGTGAGGATCGCAAGTAGTCTTGCCGACGGCGACGATGTCGAAGGCTTTCCACATCCGGTACCGCTCCTCGGGAACTAACGGCACCTCCACGCGACCTGCCTACTGATGCGCCCTCTCCAGCGTCTATGTCATTGTGTCGGCGATGGCGTGAATGCCGTAATGCTACGAGTCTCCGCTCTACACTGGAAGTCGTGTTTCTTTGCTTCAAGAAAATTGACCCTAAGAAGAACAAACAAACGGAAACGCTCTGCATTTATTAGTTCACTCTGTATTAATCGCAATAAATTACTTTATCGTCCTCAACATGGTCATAGTTTGTAACAGCACTCTTGACAATAAATTATTAATTAATTCATTCATTATTTGTCTGTTTAACTGACTTTATATTGGTACAGATCTTATACTCAATGTAACCAACGCTTTTACTTCGCCATCAACCATAAGAGAAATAATATTTGTACCTCGCGTTACGTTGGCGGGACATTCGAATTTCTGAAAACTTAAATCCATCGCCAACCTCAGACATCAATTCAATTCATGTGCTCTTGAGACGATATAACTTGAATTCGTAGAAGTTGACAATTTGTGTTAGGCAACCGCATTGCCTAATTTTCGGCAAAGTTACATGAGTTGGAGTATAAGTCTTCGCTCTACCTAAAGCTATGATCTGATGCATGTAATGCTACTCGTACAATAATTCAATACATCATTTCTTTATAGACGTCATATTGATGCCTAAATCACATCAAATCATTTGAAGGATAGGATAGGTGAGGATATCCAATATAAGAGAACTTGCGTCTGTAAATCTTTTTTTTTTTTGTGCACATGTTTCTTTTTCAATTTTGTACGTTGTATATTCATCTTGTTTTAATTGTGGTCATGCCATATCATTGGATACGTTTACTGACGAAAAGTGGAACCGTCAGTTACTTTTCGGAAAAACTATTGAATTTGGATTTTCCATTTTAGTGAGTCTTCCATTAGTTATATGGATTTTCTCCTTAAATGGATTTTCATTTCCTTCCTCTATACACCAGAACCTCTAATATCTTCCGCTCCATCTCTTCTCGAGCTAGAGTATCTTCAATTTCTCTTGCCACCGTCGCCGCCGCCACTGGCAACGCCCTGTGGTTTACTCCTCTCTGAGACAAAAGCGACGATGATGAGTGGAAACGCGGCCTCGTGTTGACGTGAGACGCGACTCGCAGACTGAGGACCTGGTCCCTCACCTCCGTCGCCCTCGCGTCCTCACTTTGTCCCCTTCGTCCTCTGACGGCTTTGTGACGCACGGCGTTTATGCTGCTCGTGGAGGAACTTGGATGAACGGGGTGTGCATATGCTTCCAGCATATGTAATATTCGTGGATGTGGTTTGTTTCTTTTTAACTGGAATTACGTTGTAAGAGATCGGGGGAAGCAAATAGAAGAAGAATGTTTAAAGCCCTTTCTAAGTAACTTAGGTGCTGATCTGAAGAAGGATGACTCCTTCCAATACTGCACATGATCGGGTGTATTGTTCAAAGTTATTCTTTAGAGGAATATTACCTTGAGGTCAGGATACAAAAACGAAAATCACTATATAACTCGCCAACGTTTAGGATATATTTTATCCATCCTCGAGGCTAAAATTAATCCTAAATAAAAAAGTTATTCTTAGTATCTAAGTGAATGCTGAGTCCAATGGAAGTATTTTACTGCAAATATTTTGACATATTTTTTTCTAGTCGCATTCTTTGGTGAGGCACTATTTGGTTAAATATTAATTTTGGATGTCTTTGACGGCCTTGGAATTGCTTGAGATGACTTAAATATCAATATTATTTGCTGATGTTAGAAAGAGAATGTTTACTTTAAATTTTTCTTATCTATTCATATATTTTAGATACAGAATATATGTTAGATGTCGATTGAATGAATCAAATTGATTGCACAGAAATATCTTAAAAATCTAATTTCATGAGCGGAAAGTTACGATATTAAGATATGTGTTATTTTATATGATATGCATTAAGAGCTATAAACAAATATGAACTTCGTGTGATTTTGAGAATTAATATTTCGGGTTCCCGCATTCTATTAATCATTTGAGCGTTACTTTGAAAAATTGATAAAGCTTCATACACAGTAGAGGTGCGAGTATTTTATTTCAACATTGCTCCACTCATAATGACAAGAAGTGCAAAAAGAATTAGGCTCTGTGAGATATTGTATGATGTAAGATAATTGGAAATTTGTTGGAAGTGCGCTATTATCTTTTTGTAGTCTTATAGAATATGTCAGAAAATCAGATTATCTTTCCAACAACATAATCTTGCATGATCAATTATGACTATTCTATCTTTGTTTTACGCAATTATACCATACACTGGAATCGATGGGTTGAAATTTTGTTACATAAAAAATAAAAGAGAGATGTGATAAAATTATGTGAATTCAAAAAATGTTTAGCAAAAGTGTTAATTATGAATCTGGCAATAAGTTTTGTTGATGAGAATAACATGGAACTCATTTACATAACTGTGAAATGCGTCAATATTGTTCTAAATTTTGGGTTTTCAATATTTTGCGCCCGTGAAGTGTAAAATATATGAAAGTGTTGTTGAAGTTGCCTCCAAATCATCGAAAATCAGCATGTTAAGGACGAGTTATATAAATTATTTTCTCTTATTTAATATCGAATGGAGAAAATCAATTGGTAGGAAAAAGAAATATTTTTACACTAAGGATTTCATTTTTATATTTGAAAGTGAGTTTTGATTTGTTCTCTGAGCTCTTGTTACGAAATACCACGTAACGATGTAAGCAAATAAGCGGAAATGACTGAGATGCTTGGACTTCCTTCAGGGTAAAACGCGAGGTTCCTTCATGACTCATCTATTGGCGAAGGCCAAACCTTGTAGGTTCAGATCTCGGACTATTGTACAGTTGTGACTGAAGTGCTTATTTCTGTCTCTGGAAGCGTTAGCTTTGTTTTGTATGCATTTTAGTTATCAACTTCAAAGTATTACTGCCTAGAAGAAGAGGTATTTTTTTAGAATGTGTTTTTTTGCACGTTTGATTAAAAAATACTCTTCACCTGTTAACTTACATAATATGGAAACAAATTTTGTACGTGCCGTAAATATATTGTGTCTGTACGCACAGTTCATCTAGAACTATATTTTATATTCGATTTTTTAGTGTTAGAGAACTATTTTACGATAACTTATTTTTTTCTCTAAAAAATACGCGTGGGTGTAGAGTAGCGCGAGTCGGCACGGTGGCGCCATGGTCTCGACCGACAGGAGTACTTCCCCTGAGTCGCTTCCGCCTTTCCGACGGTGAGTGACCACGCGTGCATCACGCCAATGTATAACGGGTCACCCACCCACCCACCCACTCACCCTGGCGCACACCCAGTGCTTGCACGCACCTCACCCCTATCTCTGACTCGACGCGGTGCACTTGATTTTCTTTCTTTTTATCGGAACGATTCAGTTAAGATGCCTATAAAACGCGTAAATGGCGTCTCTATCTTCACCTCGTTCGTCTAAAACGAATGGTTTTTTTTTCAACTTTCGCAAAATTTTGTTTCAATACTTTTATTAATTTTTGTTTAGTAATTTTCAATCTTGAATTTTTTCTCCATGTCTTGTGAGAGATTACTTGTCGAAAGATTACTTGACAGATTATGAGAGATTACCTGACAATATCCCTATTTATATGCCGATAAACTAGGGATATCGTTAAATCCGTTTTCACTCCCTTCTGGAACTGTTATTTTTCGCTACAAACTAGATGTCACTTAATCATACATATTGTTTTTCTTCATCGAAATGTTCATTTTCATCAATGATATGTACAGAAAGTAATACTATAAACACGTCATTAGTTGATGAGAAATCTTCAAGTTCGAATGCCGTAACTCATATTTAATTGAGTCAAAGAAGTACGAAGAAAATCGAAGAATTCCATCTGCGATTTCTGTAGTAGGGAATGTTATATACTGACATTTTTTTAATGAAATATACTAATTCTTCGTCCATTTCATGAAAATTCAGGTTCATTCGACAAACATTTTGACCTTTTGTAGAGATTTCTTGATACATGCTATGTACCATAGAATGATGTTAGATAACCATTATAGAACCCGGAAGAACAAACGATACGACGAGGTACTAAAATTACTTACTGACGCAAGTCCCTTCTACTGGCGAAGGAACAAGGAGCCAAAACTTGCGTCAACCCAAACAAATGAGTCACTTAATGGGACCAGCTGTGTCCTATGACTTCAATTTATCGCGGATACCTGTGATGAGGTGAACGAATGGATCATTTTCGAGAGCATTAATACGCATTAGTTAGGATGGTAAGAATTTTTGAGAGACTAGAATTTATGACATTGAAATAAGTTACGAATACTGGCTGATTCATCGAGTTAATTTATTAGTATCGTGTTACACGAACTAACATGTTTAAGAAGTGTATACTGTTTGAAAAGCATTGGGAGTGTAGACGGGGGGGGACAAAGGGAAATCAACAAAATCCAGATTGTCTTTAGAACTTGAGTGAATGTTTAAGAGATTGACGAAATAATTGATCGCATTTCTTTGGTATCTAATCAAATCTAGTTGCTAAAGTGTCTGAGATAAATATCTAAATATTTAAAAGTTTGCACAAATGTGCTGAATTTGATAAGAAAATTGGCATATTAATATAGATTTTTTTTTGCTTTAAGGCTCGTCAACGGCAAGGTCATTAGAACCCTCTCTTTTTTTGTTCATTGTTATGGTTTGTATATTGAAAATAGTAGTTATGATTTTGTTTCCAGTTTTAACACTTTTGACCCTTGTTCTCCATTAAAAATGTTAAAATCCATTATGTATCATCAATAATTTTTGATGCATTAGTAAATTATGTGAAGCGTGTGTAACTGAGGAACCCCCTGGCTGATATCCCACCGTTAGTTTGGAACATGAGCGACACTTTATTGGAGTATTTGTAAATGGGATATGTAGCGTCTATTGAAGCTTATGTACATCGTGGTAGGGCTCTTGTTAGTAGGTGGGTCGGTGAACTGGGTTTACAAACAATTTGGTCCACGTGGAGGTGTTAGTAGGAGTAGGAGTTAGTAATAATTATTCACTAGGAGCAGTAGGAGGTGGTTAGAAGGAGGGGGGTTCGGTTTTCAGTAGGACAGCTATATGAACTGGAACATCAATGTGAAAAGCTACATTTTTTTTCTGGCCCCATCGGGAATTGAACCTCGGATAACTTGGTGATAAGCTAGAACGCTACCCCATGAGTAATGGAGGAGCGAACAGCAGTTCTGCGCCCTTCGGCGATCAGATTGACGAAGTGTGTGGAGGCAGCGATCGTATGTGGAAACCGCAACCTGCAAGACCTTCCCGAACGATAGCGAAAACGAGGGAGAGGGAAGAGAGGGGAGGTAGAAACGGAGACAGTGAAGAATGGCAGGGGAGCCACCGCTCTCTCGCTTTCCACGTACGGGTGGGTCAAGCATGGATTCGTGTCAAGGTAGGGGCCTGTCGACTGGCCCCGATCGCGATGTGCTTGTCGTTTGTAGCCGCCGCGCCGAAGTCTCCGAATGGCCACCTGCCAGTTCGCTGGCTTCTGGCGTAGTTTCGTTTGCGTAACGCTCCCCTTCTGATGCGGCCGCCGTTGCCGTGTTGGCCCGGATTCTTATTCTGCAATGCGCTCAGCTGGACTGTATTTCTGAGTCACTGCGAAAAATGTCGCTTGGCGTTGGGACATGTTTATCGTGCTCCAACAAAAACGGAAGTTTCTCCGTATTCTCTTAAATAAGAAATTCTCTCATAAAATTAGAATGAGTTAACAATTTCTGTGAAACGCGGAATGTAATAAGTGAAATGAGTCGCTGTCTCAAATGGCTCTGTGGCGTTGCGTATACTGTTGTGAGAAGTATATGATAAAATGACAAGAATATACGGACTTTTCATTGAAATTTTTGAGATTTGTAGATTTGTTTTCATTATTTTTCTTATGCTGTAAGAATATTAAAGAAGAAAAATATAAAACAAATAGTATGAAAGTCTTGTAATGACATTAATAGAGGCAAGAAGTGTTTTGTAACAATACTTAGCTTGGAATAATTCGGAAAATTCCGTCAATAAAGCGGTTAATTTTTGACTTATTTATCGATAAAGGATCTCGCGTCGTTACTAAAATCATTTTAAAGTTATTCTTTTACTCCTTCAAATTTATCACAAGTTTTGATTAAAAGACTTTCATTACCAATAAAATAACTGACTTGTCTCAATTTGAAAACTTTTCTGTTTTTGCAAGTATCAGTATTGAATGCAAGGGCATAGTAAATACCCGCTTAAAGACTGCCGCATATTTATAATGATATAAGTTACCTATTTCATGTAAAAATTTCCCTTGCGTATAAGAAAAAAAAGTTTGCTGTCCTGTTTTAATTTTCCAAGAGAACCGAGAAAAGTTTTCATCCACCCTCTTGTGTTCGGGCCAGAATCGTGCCATTTTATTTCTTATCACACCGCGAACTACCTGGTCGCGTGGCCAATTAGAGGGACATATTCTGAGTTTCTTTACTATCGTATCGCAGCAACTCTTAGGCAACACTATTTTATCCCCGGAAAGTTCGTGTTGATTTCTATCAACACTTTCTTTTTAGCTCGTACCGCATTTGATTTTCATGTCCGTAAATGTTATTTTTAATACTACAACTTTGTGGTTGTGGTGTTCACGATGAACTTTTAACTTGAATTCCATCAGTGGAAGGAATTACTGCCACGGTTTAACGTTATTACGGAAACTACTAAACCAAGTGTGAATATTTTAAGAAGTACACTGAAATGGGACATATAAAGAAAATAATTCAATCTTCAACTGTGACAATATTTCTCTCATATTTTTATTTTTTTTGGGACAAATAAATTTGGGATATAGGAATGGATGTTTGTGGAAAAGTCTCTCTAATGGACAGTTTTGTAAAATAAAGTTTCGAACTATGTAATAAGCTTTGTATTACGATTATTTTTCAGGTAATATAGGACAAATTTAAGTCCTATTTATCTTTTGAATGTTTATATTGTGACGTAAATTTCAGAGGGGTTTTTTTTTAACCAAGAGGACTCATTTGCAGTAAAAGGATAGTGGTTGGATTTTTTCAGTCTTAAGTTGTAATAAAAAATGTCAATAACTCCTTCACATGAATATTAAAGGACTTTTATATTTACGGAATAAAATTAACAAAAAGAATGCATTTTTCTGAATCGTATTAAAATGCTTATTATGTTCATATTTACATGATGTGTATCGGTTTTTATCGCTACAGGGCAATGAATTAATATTTCAAACTTTTTTGTGTTTAATATTTTAATTAATATTAAAAATTAAAACTTCCCATTGTTACAAGTATGAAGTTAGTGTCTATACTGGAGCTAGAGTTATAATTACTTTTGTGAAGATGAAAACCCACATTTTCCCCCATACCATGCGAATGTCGTAGCCTACGTTGTGGGAGAGCAGGCAGGCGCTGGCGAGCACCCGTGCACACCGCTGTCGAGCGGGTTGCCGTGCGCCATGGACTACGTGCTGCGAGAGTGGCTCCGCGGTTTCTGTTCTCTGAGCGCACTGCGGGGCACGCGGAAAGGTCAAGTGCAGCCAGAGACCCGCTCCAATGCGACGGTGCGCCACTCCCCACTCTACCGTGCCAATTATCCCCTAGCCTAGAGTCTTGACCTCTGCATCGCCAGTTTTTTTTTATCTTACTTTTCAGATATTAAATTCATACTTACGAATACTTTACTTCTTTCGTTTTTACTTCTACTTCTTAGATCTCTTCATCTACGTCTTAGATACGTAACTTTTTATTCTTAGTTCTTTTGTAATTTGTCTCGTTCTGCGTAACTGGGGTAGCATTTCTCTCTCACTCTCAAAAATGATTCTTTATCATCTCGCTCGTCCGGAGCTTCATTTCATTTCCCCATGAGTTCACACCCTCACTTGTCCGCTTCTATCACGAGGTACTTTTGCATGCCCGTTTTTATATTTCCCTTCGTGTGTCTTATTTTGTACCGCCACTACTACGACACGAAGTTCTAATCAAATTCTTACTTGATAATACAAAATGTGTAATTAAACTATTTGATTTCTTAATGTCACTTCTCCATTTATTCTGTTTCTTCTTCTTGTGATCCTCGTAATGATCGTAATAATTGCATATGAGTGAAGTTTTACTGTATTGTGCTCTTCATGTTTGAGTGACTGCGGCATCGTAGATGGAATTCGTCTTAGTGGG
Organism: Laupala kohalensis; assembly: GCA_002313205.1. NCBI lineage: Eukaryota > Metazoa > Arthropoda > Insecta > Orthoptera > Trigonidiidae > Laupala > Laupala kohalensis. The sequence goes on along the minus strand of NNCF01125901.1, from coordinate 291,108 downwards.
AACGCTAAATATATTACAACATTTCATTAGAAAATTCCAATCACCGCAGTGCACGAGCCCNGAGACCGCAGTGCACGAGCCCAGTGTCTCTTCTCTGCGGTAGCGAGTTCTGAGGAGCAACGGTGCTCGTGTGGACAATCTGCGCGTCCGATCTAAAGCGCTTCTCTGCGACTCATGTGGGCGATGTGCTCCGCTCCTGTTGCTGCGCTGCTTCTCCGCCTCGGCCACTCGGCAGCACATGTACTGCGGCGGCGCTGTCGAGGTGGAGAGCGTCTCCGGCGAACGTGACGCTGTCTCCGAGTAGAGCACGGACCTCGTCTTTGGCATGCGTGACGCGTGCGCACGCACGCAAAATTGTGCGCACGCATCTCCTCATTGTCTCCGCGGAATGCGCTTACCGACCTGCGAGATGGTCGTGCGCGATGTGAAACGTGCTGGTGGTCGTGGAAGGGATTTAATTTCATCGTGTCACATTACTGTATCGTTTCATGCGAAGAAGAGTATGAGATGCTGGTTTGGGTGAGTTTCGAATGAATACTGAGAGGATATGTTTGGGTGTGAGATGCAAACGTAGAGGGTGGAAAGGATTTCTCCAAACCTTGGATGTGACATCTAAAAACTTATAGTATTCGAACTGTGAGGTTGGGGTTTAATATCCGAAGGATTGGAGAAATCCTTTCCTTCCTTTGAATTTGAATCTCATATCCATAGTGTTCTCTCAGTGAATGAAACTCGCTATCTGCAACTTAGGGTAAATGAAGATAGGAAACTATCTACCAAATTCTATTACACTGCTGGTAGATGCATCTCCATTTCACTTTTATGTTTGGTCACTCAAGTTAAACGTGAAGTCAAAACATGATTATTTCAGATAAATTGGTTTATTAGGAGCAAAGTTTATTATTGGAAAAATTTCCTTCGTATAGTCGTGTCAAAAAATATTTAATCGTATGGTTCCCGGAAAAGGTGCGTTTTAATACTGTCACACCACTCTTACGCACATTTCGAGTCTATACGATATGTACGTTTGGTTGTGTTGGAGTGGAAAAGATCATTAGAGGGAAAAGATTGAGGACTCGAGGAAATAGCCTTCATGAGGTTAGCAGTAGTGAAGAAGACTTCAGCAGTAACGTCAACTAGGTAAAGACAGGAATTACGGCACATGTTCCGTGTCCAGCATGTATTTCCTTTCAAGTGAGACAAGATTATGAGACGCGACTGTACTTCCACTAAAGTTAGGTCATTAGCAACCAATGTCATGCATAAATACGGCAAAAAAGAATACAAAATATTTTTTTCTTTGGTGAAACTGCTACTGGAATATTATAACCTCCTTTACCCTTTTTTGAAAATTGTGTTATACAATTGCGGATAATTTACCATTAGTTGGAACCATGTTTTCCAAAAGATACGGGTAAAAAACCATTTATCTGTCCAAATATAGGAATAGTTTTTATCATCTGCGAATTATTCAGAATGCACCTGATTGAAAAATTGTCGAAGTTACGAGAGGAGACGAGTTCTATTTGGTCTCTTTCCTGTCATTAAACGTTAGTGTCACGTTCCGATGCTTACCCTGAGAATATTATTCTGTTCACTTCTGAGACATATTACTGTTCACTGCTATATTCACGCGTTTTGAGGTGATATTGATTAGATCGAGATTTTACTTGATGCTTTTAGGCGTTGGTTTTATTGCAAATTCGATTTATTCTGAGACCGTAACCTTGCATGCAACATTTCATTCCCATGAACAGAGACAGTTTCACTAGTTGAGTTGTAATTGAGAATGACCGGTCGAGTTGTAACATACATTCAGAAAACTAGGAAAAAAACCTCACCTTTAAAACACGAATTTTTATCGGTTTATACATATACATTAATTATATTTTTGTCAAAACACTTTAACTCGCTTTTCTCAGAATGGAAATTGTTTTTAGTTGACAGTTTTGGGACTGCGTATGCGCACTACAAGTAAACGGGGCATTCTCCTAAAACGGTTTCCGAATGAACGTACAAATGCGTCATAACATACAGCGACCCTATGTCTTGTTTGGGGGGGGGGGGGAATCCAAATTGTTTGAACATATATATTCCATATTTTTGTGTGTCGTTTAACATAAAAGATACGTAATGAAATTAATTTATCTTATCTTCTGCTTCTTCGTATATTGCTTGCTCTAGCCTCAAAAATATATTTCAGCGGAGAGACTGGGAGGCCCTGAACCTCGCCTTCTTTAAAAACGTTCCTGAACTTCTCTGACCTATCCTACTACATTTGATATAAAAAGTAAGTCATAACTATATCAATAATAAATACGGAAAATAGTAAATGGATGTAAGATTGTTTATTTTGTTAGAGTAAGGAGATAGTAATTTTCTTAATATTTGTTTTTTTTTAGTTGTGACATTATTTTGTTATTTCGAATTGTCTTTTAAAAACATATGCGAATTTATGAATTACCATAGCGTTGCTTAAAAAAGTTTTGCTTCCTTTTTCTACCGCTTTGTAAGTGCTATTATTGATCGAGCACCATAGAAACTATTTTTAAATTTTATCCATCTATTTTCCATAGTTTGAATTATGCATTATTCGTTGTGGCAAGGTTCTAAATGCCAATTTGTAAAATCTAAGACTGTATTCATTTCTGAGACCAGGATATGATCAGAGTGAATATATTTATCTATTGTTTATCCAACAAACTAAATGAATTATTGAACTCTTTTGAATATTTTCCTTTCACATTAAAATATACTAGCGTCTGAGAGCCAGACACTGCAAATGAGAAGTCGGGTGGAGGTCAACTATTTCTCATTTCAAAACCATGACACTTCAGTCTGCTTGTATAATGGAATAAGAATACGTTATCAAGATAAATACGCAATAACTTTTGCTTAATTTTGTGTCTCCGAAAGCTTTGTGACTGTTACGACTGTGAAAATGAATATTTAGTGCGTGTGACTATCTCATAATTTGTTGATGAGAAGCTAATAGTAATATAGCGTTGTTATTCCTCGACAGTTTTAACTAAGTCCGAGGTTGAGTACATACTCAGACACCTGCACCTTAAGAATGAGAAATAAGTAAACGGGAAGGGTCGTTGCCCGATACCTGAGATATTACCCAGTCAATCATCTTTGTGACGTCGGCACATCCTCCGCACAAAATAGCTGGCTAATAATAAAAGTTTTGGTTGCATCTAAACTTCCGCCTAGATTGAATCTTAACGACGTATCTAATCCTCATCGCTAAACCACCATTCTCGATTAATACATCTTTATCAGAGATTAAAAGTGCTAAATCTCGGACAGATGCTGTCCATATAATTATTGTGTTTCAAATTTATTTAGTACTTTTTTATGATTTTGGCTGATCCTACAAGGAAAACATTTTTGTAATGCGTCATGAGAATGATTTTCTTTTGAGGGGTTTTGTGAATAAGTGCCTAACAATGTTCTTTTTCTTTTTTGCAAAAGTTGATGTGTCTCTAAAACTTCAAAGATATAGGAAATATTAGCAACGAAGTCTGGTCGTATTGTTACTTCCGATTTTATGAATATCTCAATTCCGAATATTACGATTTTTTATTTAGTTATCATTAGTAATAATATTAGTTATCATTTTTCTTTAACATGTAACAATTATAACTCCAATTTACATGTATGAATGATTGAGACAACGTGCCTGGGAATATTGTCAGTTATATGTGCATTGTATTGTTAGCTACCCTTTTGTAATACTCATCCTCCATTCCCCACTTTGTTCAAATATGATCAAAATGCCGAAATGAAAACGAATAGAACATTAATGAAATCCTTTATCCCGAAATACCAAAATTTTTAATCTTCGTATGTACAAATAACAATAATGTAACGCCACAAATAAACATTATTTGTTGATTAATTACGAGTCAAAATATGAAATTCATATTTACTGAACAAATGGCTGTAATTAAATGCCATTATTGGATTCAGATAATGAATGATAGAATTAATGTTTGTAATGCTATTATTTCGTTGCAGACCGATCTCTATAACCCGGTTGCATAAGGGAAGAGATCAATTTTCAGATTGTCCATTTTCTGTTCGTTGTCTTTCCATTGGAAATTTCTTTTCCAATTAATGTTTTTGTGACCAAATCCTTTTTAGCTAATGCATCGATTATTTTTCACTCTTGTGAGAAAATGTTCATTATGTGTTTGATTTTCGTTTGTGATGTAACTTCACTTAAATATATACCCTTTAATTTCACTTCGTTCTTAAACCTCTTTTAGGGATGTCCTGTTCTCCAATATGAATTTCTTAATAATAATAATAATAATAATAAATTNAAAAAACTAATTTACTCTCCGGAAGCAAGCAAGGGACCATCCCATCAATTCCGATCAAGGGCCCTAAGGCAGAGGCGGATTCAAAAATTTCAGCAAAAATTCCTAGATAAGATAAAAAGTTAGCTGCGAGTTATAATACTAATAGAATGTCAATATGTTTGTAATTTAATGCAAAAATTTACATGTACAAATTAAGTTCCTTCTTCCCATTTCTTGGAATTTCAATGTAAAGATAATAATTCTAACGAATATTTTCTTTTTTATAGGTGAGTACGAGCTAACTTGTGTAATTGCGTTAACCAGACTCCAATGTGGTGAGTAATTGATTGACATAATTTTCTGGAGTATACGAGTATGAATGATTAGGGTGTGGGAGCATGTGAGAGCGACGTATTTTTTTCATCTAATGTATCCAATCTATCTAAATTAGAGCTAATATATCCTGAGCACACTCCATTTACTATGGGAAGACTACTTTAATAGGGAGGGTTTGACTAACTGCTCCCACCTTACCAAATTTCACACTACATCTGTGTGAGTTACTCTCATTCCGTTCGTAGTTTGACACTCCAAGGACAAAGAGCGGCTAATCGCTCTTGATCTTGAGAGTCCTAGCTTCGAGGCGGGGCTCCGTGGCCTGGTTTCTCTGTTTCTCCTGTTACTGTATTTCTCATCATCTTAGAGATGAGATGGTTGATGAAAAGTGAAACAATATACAACATTCGATACAATTAGGATATGCGATATTCCATACGTAGAAACTAGTGTGCTCCAGTGGAGAATTCGCAATTATGCTTACTTGAGAGTCTCAATTACTGGATCCATTGTATCATAAAAACAGAAAGTGAAATATACAAGTTTTCTACTTTTTCGTTTTCAATATACATTAATGACGTAAGCAACTCAAGTGTAAACACAACAAACAAACACATAATAAAAGTAGAAAAATGAAAACAATCAATTTTTCTAAATTTAAGATAACTAATCGTAATAAACTTAACAATTTACGTGTACTTTATTGAAGTTAGGAGTCGCGCGTAGCGTCACCTGGGGGACAGTTAAGATATTTTGTGGACTATCTAGTCGTGAGTTGCGACAACTGTGAGGTAGATAATTTACCTACTTCAATTCCAATTTAATTTGTATTTTGAAACGAATTATACAGGAAATATCAACTTTCTTAGTTAAAATATAAGATTACGGGCCCGTTCCTGTTCAAAAAATAAATTTTGTAATGATGCATTATTTTTGGCAACTGGTGAAAAGTTACGGGGGGAAAATCGATATTTACAAAAGTATTACAGTACCCTATTAGGTTTTTATGATAAGTGAGGATATCATTGTCATATGACTTAAAGTATTTTAGAGGAAATCTACCTCATTAGACTCTTACCTATCTTATTATTGAATAAAATGCATTTAAATGTCTTTCTCAATTTTTGTAATCGTTATATGTGAAAATAATTCTGTTGTAAAAATTTGAACTCTGAATGTAAGGTAATATATGTACTGTAAGTGTAAGTGAACTCTGAATGTGACTAACTCGGCCAGCATATGTGCTATAGAGTATGGTTCTACCTACAAAATCCTATGTTGCAGTGAAGACGTTTTGTTTAATTGAATGCACATAATAATTTAATAAAGAAATAGCATTGGAATATTAAATTGCAATTTACTTTAAATAAACACTAAATCCCTCTATATAATTTAAAAGTAATTAAAGAACTTTTTTGTTTTTGTACAGAATACAAATTGTATGAAGCGTTTAAAATCACAAATGATTTGTAAAAATATGTAGGTTTGTTGGACAAACGATAGTCCCTATACTAAGTGAGGGCATTTACCAAAACCAGTCTTCGTTTGCTACCGGGACTCTCTACCGATGTCACAGAGTTGGAATTGAAGAGTTTGGGGACTGACCTAATAAAATTCTCTGTGTGATGATGAGAGACAAGTATTATATCTGTAGTAGAAAGTTGTTTTTGCATAACGAAATGTAATGAGTTATTGGAGACTATTTTTTTGTAGCATCTTGTGACAAAAGAGGGACTGTTTGACTTTCGAGGCAGATAAAAGTATTAGTGCGATGAATTAATACGCATAGAGACTAAATTCTCGTTATGCTGAACAATACAGACACAGGATCGAGTGAAATACTAAATTGTGGATTAGTAACTGAACTCTAGCTGGCATTGTGAAGGTCAACAAAGAAAAGAAGCTTTAAAACTGCACAAGTCATTTCACTGAAAAGTGTGTTTCTGAAAGTTTGTTTTCCGTCCATTTTATGGGAACTAAATCACAGGTAAAGTGAAAGTAGTGCGCCATTTGTCCATGTTGATAGAATATAACCTACACTCAAGCCATCGTTAATTTTCACTTAGATTTGTCGTTCTCATCCTAGTTTTAACGAAAAATGACAACATTGCACTCCTGGCTGTCATTGGTAGACCCTCTCTCGGATATATGACCCCTGGGACCGACCCGCAGTTCTGAACATTGAGATTCGGGTCGAGCTCGCGGCTGTTGCTTGAAGCGTCGACCGAACACTTCGAATGGATGGCTGCCGCCCTCCCATGACAGTGAAAATTGTTTGAGGGCATCACCGGCCCCGTGTCCCAACCCCGGAAGCAGCTTTATTTGGTGGTGTTGACGGAAATATTGCCCTGCGAAGAACGAGCGAAGGGAGACCCGGACAGTGCAGCGTTGTGAGATTGCCATAACCCCAAGTGCAAATTAGAACGGTTTTACTCTACCCGACTGTCTTTTCCGTTGCACCTCCAAAACTTACTCTTCCATTTCGTTCCTCTCGGATCTTCACATTTCCCCGCTCCTCACCGCCGCACCCTTATTCGTCACCGCCTACTCTGCCTCCTCTTTCAGCGGAAGTGAGGACCTTGTGTGCAGATTCCAATCTGCGGCCACATGTGCTCCACCCTCCCGCCTTCTCTCCCTCCCTCTCTCTCTCTCCCTCCCTCTCTCTCTCTCCCTCCCTCTCTCCACGTNACGTATTTCATCCTCCCCTTCAACCCCGCCACCAATCTAGTTTCGCGTGAGCCACACCGCCTGGACAGGCATTTCTTCGACTCGTCGTTGTTCGTCCATACTGAACTACGCTATTTTATATTATGCTGATGTTAAATTTTATTTTTATTATTTGCATGCTTATTATCATGACTTTAAGTTTGTTTTGTAAAATATTATTTTATACCACTTTTTTGTGTGCGAAAATATAATTGTTCTCAAATGAATTCATTATGTTTCACTCTTTGAGTGGGAGTGCAGTATAGTTAAAGACGTGATTTTCCGTCCTAGAAAATATTAAGTAACCTATTTCTTTTATTATGTAAATTGGTTATGCGGTTTATAAGTTATAGACAATCATTTTTCAATCAACTTCACTTTATTAACATTTATTTATTGCAATTTTTACAATAAATAAATGTTAATAAAGTGAAGTTGAGTGAAAAATTATTGTCTATAATTTATATACCGTATAACCAATTTACATAATTCAATAAGAAGACAATCAGTGAATAGACATTTCAAATTAATCTATTTCTTTTATCTTCAAATTTTCACGTTCAAATTTTTCGATTTCATACGGGACATAATTTATTATTGGTAAATGTTTAGCAGTAAGAATGGGGTACAGACGGCAGCGATAGCGCTTGATTCCGTTCTCAACCGTATGGTGAAAAGAACCGCTGGGGTTTTCGCTTGCCTACTGGAGATCTTCCCAACAATATCTCTTGTTTCCGTACATCTTCCTCACTGACTTTAGTTAAGCCGAGTCAAACCTCACCATATCCAAGTAAAATTAACAAATTACAGAATTGGCTACATAATTGTGAAATTTCATGTACTTTACAACTTAAAAAGGGGGAAATCCGGATTTTATGAGTGGAATAACTATACAATTCAACAATTTACTTAAATAAATCTCAGTAATTTCAAACTTTTTCTAACGCTTTTGGAGTATTTACAATTGTCCTTTAATTACCTCTCATTAAGTTAATTCAGTTAACGTTTTCTTGTTATTAACAGGGTCAGTGCTCATTAATGAAATGTATTCAAAATTTCGATCTGGAACCTTGGATACGATGGAAAGCGAGACCCTTCTTGGGCAACTTGCTGCGCTCAGAGTTTCTCGATTCTACTCGTACCATAATGGGATCCTACCCGATGCGTGCGAAAACTCATTGGTCCGTAACTGAACGCACCGCTGAAGCCGTCTCACTAGGCTGGCCGCTTTCCGTTTGAGTAGGTCTGCTTTGTGAAATAGAAACCATTCAGTGTCAAAGTTATGCTGAGTGGAGACTGCATATCATCATTTCTCTACGTGAATGTCAGTGATATGATGTTGAAATAATTTACCAGTGTAATTTCCCATTCAATTTTTGAAAAATGAGAGGCGTTGTTATGGAAAATAGTTTGTATAATAGGAGCATAATAGTTCTGTTGATTCGATCATGTCAGAAACAAAGAAAATGTTTTGTAAAATAAGTTGGTTTTTGTCGTTGAATTGAAATCATTACTTATATTGCGGACAGAACTATTGAATACATGTTTACAAATAAAAATAACCAATTTTTGACCATTAACAAATATAGCCTTTTTTGTCATTATACAGATGATTTTATGCAAAATACACATGTCCTGCATGGCAAAGCTGAAAGTGATTTTCAATAAAGCTTATACTTGACAAAATTAGCTTGGTTTATATTTATGTCAATTCTGTCATTCATTCCAAAATTATTTCTATCGGATAATTATAGTCAGTAACTCTTCTACGTATTTTTTAAATTACTTGTTTATAGTGATATGATATCCTTTATAATATTCCTTCAAAAAATGACACTTTTGATTTCTCCCTCATATCCTTCAAAATGATATCTTGGACTGAGAGCATATTACAGAGATCGTGGCTGGAAAACAAGGAACGGGATTGTAGCTTGCTTTATTCAGCTAATCTACATGGCGTGAACTAGGAGTAGGAGTTATGGTGGTAAGGAGTGTTGAGATAAATATTTTTCCTAGATAGGTTGGAGTGTATTGTTCGAAACTCCGTTTTGTTTTAGAAAAGAGAATAATGCATTAGAATTTCTACGAAGCATCTTCCTTTCTTAGATTTATCAAGACTTGTTAGTATTAAATAGTTGTAGAAGTTTGAAGCCACTTTTTAATCGAATAAATGCATTGTATTTTTAACTTTCTGATTATTCTAATTTTAAATATTTTTGGCACCTAAGGAATGGAGGAAGGAGAGAAAACGAAATCCAAAGAATTAATAATATTTCATGGGGATTTATTAGCTGATTCACACGGTCGTCAGATATGTTCAGTTTTGCGTGGATTGCTTCCTAGCCAGTTCTCCTGTTTTTTTAAGCCAAGGCTGAAGTTATTCGAGAACTGGACTCCTACGCAAAAAAAAACTCACAGAGAGGGACACAGTAATCATTACACGTGGGCAGAACGATATTAACTTGGGTGGTCATTTCAACGCGTCTGAACATCTACAAAAACTAAGAATGGCCTCTCAGCACACAAACATAGTACTCTCTAACCTGCCTCCACGCTTCAACGTTCTACAAATAAACCACGAAATTAACCTGGCAAACACCTCCCTAAAACATCACCTGGCAGGCACGAAAATCACATTTTTTGATTTGATATCATACCTTACTGCCAAGGACTTTACCCAACACGGTTTTCATCTGAGGCCGTCTGCGAAACATCACTTCGATTCTACGCTAGCTTCACATCTGACCTTACATCATACACCTGTCCCTTTACCCGCTCTTACACCTCCTCCTGCTCCTACCTCAACACCACCTCCTCCACCTCCCTCTGCACCGACCTCATCACCATCTCCTCCTCCTATCTCCACACACATTTCTTCTCCAGACCCCGTTCTTTCACCTACTGCTTCCTCATCTCCTACGTCCTCATCTACTCCTCCATCCACATCTCTTGCCGCCCACAGTTACAACTTTCGTTCAGGAGTACGATAAGGTACTCGAAGGTGACAATCGTGTCGGGTGCAGTGTGCGGTCTTGATCCGGAACTAGAAGCGGTACCAAATTCAAATTCCTCTCCGCAATTTGACGTCAATTCCATTTCTCGTGAATCACAAACTCTTTGCGAAATAAAATAATTATATTTCATCATAATGTGCAATCCCTTTCAAACAAATTGACAGACATCGAAATTCTGGTACACGAAAATCCATTCGATTTGCTATGCCTCACAGAACATTGGCTTTTAACTAACAACATCAATGATACTGCTATTTCTAATTATTATTTATCAAGTTCTTACTGTCGGCAAAATTTTAAAGGAAAAAATTCCCACGGAGTTCCGTGTGTCTACGTTCGTAATGATATTTTATCTTCTCCACTGCCAGGCTACGAGAACTTCTGCGTAGTTTGTTCGAATTTTCTGCAGTTAATCTGATCGACACCGGTTTTGGTATTTTCTGTATTTATAAACCTCCTCAATCAGATCAGAGACATATTTTTTCGGAACTTCGAAATTGTTTTAAAACATATCACTCATAAATCTACTAAATCCATCGTTAAATTTAATGATTTCAACATCGATTTCTTGAGTACATCCAACTCTGCACATTCACCAGTTAATCGATTCAAGAATCTTATCGACTCCTTCAACCTTATTACTACGATAAACGACCCCACTCGCCTCTCCGGCTCATCTCAAACATTGCTAGATCAAATTATTGTCAACAATGGAATCTCGTATCTCTTTGAAGTGTTTATCGCCGGATACAGCGATCACCTTGCTCAAATGTTGACTATTAATAATAAACTAAAACCGCTTAAAATCCTTTACAAGTTTTCAAGAGAGTTAAAAGACACAAATAAATCAAGATTTATAAATTATTTGCGTGAAGAAACTGAAAGATGTTTACAATTGCCAAAACACCGACGACAAATTCAATGTATTTATCTCAACATTCCTAAAACATTACAACACTAGCTTTCCCATAAAACGCAAGTTAATTAACACAAAAAAATACAATAGATGTATCACCCATGGGATAATAATTTCTTCAAAAAACTCTGTTTATATTATCTTTCAAAACTCTATAACCAACCACCCGAATTCCATGATCATCTTCGTAAAAATAAGACTATTCTTCGAAAAGTAGTATATGCAGCTAAAGTTATGGAAAACGAAAAGCAGGTACTAAAATCAAACAACCGGATGAAAGTCATGTGGAATATTGTTAAAAATTATACGTCAACTTCCGAAAATCGCGAAGAAAATATTTCTCTACTAAACGATCGCAAAATCGTATCAATTCCTCAGGACTTCGCAAATTTCTTTCATTCTTACTTCTCAGAAGTAGGTAAAATAACGAACTCAGTATATCCAAATCAATGTTCTCCAATTATATCAACCCACGTACCCAATTCTATGTTCACTTCTGAAACTAACGCCAGTGAAGTCATGAGAATTATCAGCTCATTAAAATAAATTTTCAACAGACATAGATGATATACACGAGATTATTATTAAATTTTCGTCCCACGCTATATTAAATCCACTCATATATATTTTTAATAGTTCATTATCGGAAGCGGTGTTTCCCAACATATTTAAGAGAGACAAAGTGAAACCTTTACACAAGAATGAAAACAAACTTAATATTGGAAATTACCGACCAATATATCTACTACCCACTTTCTCAAAAATCCTAGAAAAATTATTCTATAAGCGTCTTCTAGATCCTCTGGGTGTTTTTCTTGACTTATCTAAAGCATTCGATGCCATCGAGCACGAAATTCTCCTTTCCAAATTGCATTATTTAGGCAATCGTGGACTTCCACATCAATGGCTAACTTCTTATTTAAAAGATAGGTATCAACAGGTAGAAATATCCTATACTAAAAATTAAATACTTCAGCGTTGTCTTTGAGAAACAAAGCCACTTACTTGCGGAGTACCCCAAGGTTCAATTCTCGGCCCTATACTCTTTTTATTGTATGTGAACGACATGTCATCATCCACATCAGNCCTTTCGCTTTGGTTCCATGCAAACCGTCTCATTGTAAACACTGACAAAACAATGTCTATGTCATTTCACAATAGTATCACAAAATCTTTAGCCCAGGTTTCTCTTTCTTTAAACGAAACACAATTAAAAACTGTTACGAATACGAAATTCTTAGGTCTCCATATTCAAGACAACCTCAAATGGAATTGTCACGTTGACAACCTTAATTCCCAATTAAGCAAATTGTGTTACTCATTCCGAAACTTACTTAACGTAGTTAGTCCACGTATTTCCCTTTGCGTATATTTTGCAAACGTTTACTCACATTTACTTACGACATTACCTTCTGGGGCAATTCCGGTCAGGATTTAAACTTTCAGAATTCAGAAGATACTTTGTAAATCTCAGCCCCGAAACTCTTGTAAACCTTTATTCAAGGAATTAAATATCTTAACACTTCCCTGCATTTATATTTATGAAACGATCGTGTTTGTTAAGACCGAATTACTGAAGTGCCACCCTTGCTTCATACGAAACAGTCTCGTTCACGAACACAATACTCGCAATAATAATAATATTCATGTTCCTAAAGTGTCAACCACTCTTTGCCATAAAGGACCATATCATTCTGGAATTGTTCTATATACTTCCCTGCCCAGGAATATAAAAGATATTATGAAATTGAATCTCTTCAAATCCGCGGTTAAAAACTACCTCCTGCACCAGTGCTGCAATGTAAAAGAATTTATTGATTTTAATAAAAGTTAAATCCGTCTTGAAATTTATCATGCCATTGCTGTAGTACTTTTAAAATAACTTATAACAAATTCAAAAACTATTTCCTTGCCATTGTGTTGTGTCTTATGATTCATGTTTATTTAGTTATATGTGCTCCGGTTTTCTTTCGGGTAGAGGAGGATTTCTTTCGGGTAGAGGAGGATTTCTTACACAGGTTCTCTAGGCTTTGTCTAGGGGCGTGTTTATTGTAACAATAAATCGTGAAATTAGTGTTATTTCAATTCTTATGATTTTTTAAACACTATACTCAGAACAAACTATACTTCGATAATAATTTGTACATGTAAAATACATTTTTGGTGTTAAATTGCAAACATATTGACATTCTATTAGTATTATAACTCGCAGCTAATTTTTTGTCTTATCTAGGTATTTTTGCTGAAATTTTTGAATCCGCGTCTGCCTGAGGGCCCTTGATCGGAATTGATGGGATGGTCCCTTGCTTACTTCCTGAGAGTAAATTAGTTTATTGTCCTCCACGTGGTCATACGCAGTTTGTACTGCTTTTTTGACAATAAATTTACTATTAAATTTATTATTATTTAACCGATTCTTAAAAAATACGTCCTCTTTTGTAGATTTCAAATTCACTTTAATCTTATAAACGCCACGTTTCGGCCGCAGGTTTGTGATTTCATCATGTGTTTCTCAATAATACAAATACGTTTACATGGCATTAGTTTCAGAAATAGTCAATATCTGGTAAACAATAATTATATGAGGCAGATGTATTTAGGAAATAATATTAATATCACACAAACATATTTATAACGATCTCTACCATCCAAACAGAGAAGCAGATCGAACACAAATTTCAAATTCAAACACAAAATTTAAATAACTTATCTAACTAATCGAAATGGTAGAATAAATTAATTTAGTCCACCATAAAGTCAAGAAATTAAATGACTTTTACCAGGACGGAAACCGCTCGGATAAAGCGAGCGGGATTGAGACATGACGGAAGCAGAGTTGAAATGAGACTATAAGCGTGTTGTAATGGTATGCTCAGCGTAGAGAGTAGACCGGGGTGTCGTGCGAGACAGGCCCGGTAACGCGACTGGGTAAGCGTTCCGCGGCGGCGGCGGCGGCGGCGGTGCCTGTAATTTTATAGCAACACTTAGACGCACCATAAAGGAGCACGTGTGCGCCTGGGGAAGCGGGAAACTACGCCGGAGGCGCACGTAGACCTTCACAGTAAACCTTCGGCTCCAGGCGCAAGTACGCGGAAAGAAGTAAAGAATGGATGAAGAAAACAATAAAAAATATAGTGAATCTATAACAAAATGGTTGGGATAGACCTGAGAAAGAACAAGCGCGGAAGTGCCCAACCTTGGAAAAGATGTAAATTAGGGTTCATCCCGAAGGAGATTAAACAACTTAACAACCAAGGCGAGGAAAAAATACAATTTTTAGAAATTAATATAATAGTGACTAGTCTATAGTATGCATGTAGACCGTACAAATGAATATATGTCATTACAATGTAAGTTATTCGATAGAACAATTTGTTCGAAACTATTGATATTGCATTTCATTTTCTTTCCTGCAGACAATTTTTCTGTTACATTTCATCGAAAAGGAATTCCAAAGTTATTGTTGTGAAAATACAAATCAAGTGTCGAGCAAACTGTTCCAGAATTGAATGTTGGTGAACTCAATTTTTTGGTCCTGAAATTATGAGCACGCGGCAAAGCAGCGCAGTGCAAAAAAATCCTCTCCTTGAACGGCTCCTCAATTAAGCGTGTGTGGTGGTGATGGAGGGGAAAGTCTCTTCGCCACCTGTCTTACTGTGACAGCGCGGTGTTTAGTTTTAATACAACAAGAAATGTAGTTCCATGTCTGTCGCTTTGGCTAACGCGCGGAGAACTTGGAATAGTGTATTGTACTTGGAAGGTAGGTTGTGATCCACTGGAATCACAATGCTAGTGATAGTTGTTTGAAACTGAATTCTGGACGACTGCACCATGAGGAAATATTTATTTAATTACTGCGTAAACATTGTTGACTGTATGTTCGCGGAACGAACTTCCATATTCGCATTCTAAAAGGTTATAAAAACTCGAACATCACGTCGCGATTGGTTAGATCTATTGCAATTTGATCGTTGGGAATCATTAAGGTGTCATCCATAAATTACGCAACGCACCCTAAGGGAGAGAGGATTGCGATATTGTTACATAGCGTTACGGTACAGTAGGGGGTGTTAGCTTCGGTGTAATGTAACTGTTTTATAGGGTATGTTTTACCGTTGTTTTTAACCTTTAAGTTTAGCTCTGAAATCCATGTAATCAACCGCCCAGGCGGAGTGCACAGTAATAAAGAACAGTGCATTAAAATTTGTCCGAAGAGCACTACAAACTTTCCTAAATGGAAGAGGAGAGTTAGGGTGAGCGTTGCGTAATTATTGGGAAAAGGAAAACACATACAGACGATTCCGAGTTTATTGTACAAACTTTAAGAGTACATGAATGTCTGTTACATAGTAGATATTTTCTTTGTTGCTTTCCACGTGTCACTTCCATATAACAATACTGACTTGACAATGCTTGTAAATATTATAAGTTTACACAGGCACTGTAACAAGCATTAATTGTATAGGAATGTATGGGCGCAAATGACGCGGTGAGGCGTCTGGTTTATGCGACTCCACTTGACTCAGATGAGGATTTCGTTGCTCGAATATCCGTAGCTGCTGCTGGTGTGGTGGACGCAATTTTTAACAGTTATTGTAAACATTGCACTTGTCAACGACGCTGTCAGTAAACACTTAGTCTATCCATTCATCTCTTCTTTCTTGTACTTTCCCCTCACAGCTTCACTTACGCCCGTACATTGCGTCCATGTGTCACAGTTCTTTTAAATGGTTATGCGTATTCCGTTAAAATTGGGCCCAAAAAATGCAAACGTTGACTCGTACACACACACTGTATATGTGCATTGATTTCTGGAAGTGATTACACATCCTTACTGAGGAGGAAATAATTTGAGAATTCATTGCTATATTTTATCAAAAGCCATTAAATAATTATTGTAATGTTGTTTGATATATATTTTTGAAAAAATACTCACTCCCATACATTCCTATTCCCATACAATTTTTTTTTCGATTTTGAAAACTTCTCTAAAATTTTTGAAAAAAATACCCTTTTCTCCTCATTCAAAATAAACGCCTTCTTCGAAATAATGTTTTTCTATACTTTCCGTATTATACAAACATTAAAAATGTGTGAATGAGTTCTGTGAGAGTATACGTATTCTATAAATAGAATAAAAGAGGCGTTTAGATATCAGCCGAGGAATATTTCATGTTAAATTTTTTTTGTCTTAATCAGTCTAATGTAAAGTAAAGAATAGCTGCGCGAATGATCTCGCATTTTCTTCATCTGTGCATGATAGTAGACTTCGTTCTCATCAGTGTGGTGCCGAAATCGCATTATAAAAACTGCGCAAAATGTCGAGAAAATGAATGTAGTGTTAAAGAATATTTTAAATTTAACGACCTTTTTAATGTTTACAATATCTTCAATTTCCAGAAACGCAAGAGAAAGGGAACGGAGATAAATGTCTAATTACGGAGCTGCCCGTAAACCGGCCCCTATTTTATTCTGGTATAACTCGTACTAAAATTATGAGACATCCCTTTCGGGTTTTTCAGTAAAACTGTAGCACAAACTTATAAACCCACTGTATTCATTAATTCAACCTGCGAGTCTGACAACTAACAACAGTCACAACTCCGCATTTTAGTGAAATTCGATGCCAACTATATTGAAGTATACCAATATTTACGTCTAACAACCATTTTCTGGAAGTTGGGACCTTCACATCTCTCTTTCTTCTGTAGACACCGTTCTTAAAATTTAAACGATATTTCGAAAGTTACTTCGAGATCCCTTTTCTCTCTGAAAGTTACTCCGAGATACGTATTTCCTACCAGGTAACCGAAAAGTAATGCGGAGAAATAACATCTTGAATCTAATTCCTGTCACGCGCTTTCTGTTTGTTGACGTTCTTCCCACCTGTTACCTTTGATTCAGATTGTTTTGATAATAGATCTTTCAGTGTAAAATGAACCATTCATTAGCATCATGTAATAATACATGCCATATTTGTTTCATATAATGATTGCAATCATAGCGTCACTTTATTGTTGTATTTAGGTATTGTTTTGTCTTTTACATAATTTTTTTCTTATGGCTCACTATAGTAGTATTATTGTTCGCGTAAATAGTTGTTCCTAAAAGAAAATAAAGGTATTCTCATGTACTTTCTTCACCACAGTAGTCGCCCCATTTCGTTAGTCACAGTTTCCTCCTTCCTCCACCTTCGCCACCACAACCACCATTGCCACTGCCACTCAGACTGGCGTTCTCCGCTGACGGTCATCGGAAATCTCGACCGGCGACGGTTCTCGCCATTGTGAGTGGCTGCCGCGCGCCGATTGGCCGCCTTCCCGCGCATCAAGTCGCCCCTTCCCCGCGCTCAACCCTGCACCCCCACGCCACCGCGCCCGTGTGCGGGGCCCAGGGTCCGGGCCCGGCCCGGTGCATGCCCCGCCAAGGCTAGCCGCTGCATTCCAGCGGCGAGTCAACGTCTGCGCCCAGGGTCGACGGAGGCGAGCGGGGGCTCTTCGCCGCAGTATACCCGCCGCCGCGCCGCGCCGCACCGCGCGCGCGTCCCACGCGTGCTGCTGACTGCCCGCCGCCACCACCTTCGCCGCTGTCGAAGACTAAGACGACGGAGAAGGCGTCGCGGAAATGCAGCGGTGGCGGCGGCGGCGGCGGCAGCGGTGCAAGCGGAGGCAACAAAGTGGAGGCTCTGAGCAGGAGATCACGAAGGAAATCGTAGGCCACTTGGAGAAAGAGCTTGGCTTGTATTGCTTGCTCTACAATTTCTTACTGGCGGTTTTTCGTCTAGCAAATCTCAGACGTTTGAAACTGATTTATTCTTCTGTTACAAGAGTTGATCTATGAACTCCATGATGAGCCTATGAGGAAATTTTATTTGCTGTTAAAATATTTTTTCAGTGATCAAGCGGTATCGTGTAGTCTTATGTTGATTTATGTCCCTTAACACTTGGAGCTTGAATACCTAATGTTTAACATATATTAAGAAGCCCTAGACAACATTAAAATGTCTTAAATTACAGTTGTTTAAAATAAATTTCTGTGAATAAATATATTATTCACCGAGTGGTTAGTTTCCGTGAAGGCGAGTGATTCACTCATTCCCACGCATCGGAATCTTTTTCGCGGAATATTCAAGCTCTTGAAATGACGTTTTGTTTGGGATCTGGGTACTCAAACATTTGCTATTCCTCTTAAGCAGTTAAAGCTAGGTAGTTATGAGAATTTCTTGTTTCTGTCGTCTCTTGGCTCCTGAAAACGGGCGAGTTTAACCTCGGGGAGTGTAATTTCACTGTCCATATCCACGATTGTGGACTCCCGTTTAACTGTTATATGATGAAAGAGAAATGGGAATTGCTTGATGATATGTATGAGAAAAAACCAAATCTATTACTGTGTTTCATTTGCACACATACAAAACACATTTTTGTACGTATTTAAATGTGTTTGTTAATAAAATAATCTGTTGTTAATATATCAATTTTTTATTAATTGATTTTGCACTCCAGTAAATGACAGTTGTTTGTAAGGTATTTTTAATATAAAGAGAATCTTATAAATAATAATTTTTCAGTAGATTGTGCTCTTTTTTCCATCTTTATTTAAATGGCTATGTAATAACGCACTTCGGTTTTTTATTAATTCTTTCCTAAGTTATAAGATGTCCGATATTTTCATTTTATTGTCTTAAACCGAATTGTAAGTAAAGTATTAGTTTCCAGTGCAATTTATAGTCGTAAGCTGGAATCGTATAGAGAAAACATCTTGTTTGAACTCGCCACTCACGTCACGACAGAGGAGCTGTTTCTAGATTCCTTGGCGTGCGCAACCTGGGAGAAGTTTCTCTAGCGGACCCAAGCTTCGTCTTCCCCGCTCGGTTCGTCGCTTGATCGCACACGTGACCAACCAACCCAGCGGCGGGCAGCGGCGGTTGGTGACGTTGGAGGAGCGACCTTGAAAGAGGCCCGCGGCCCATCCGCTACTCCTTGAACCCAACCTTTGGCAAGCAGCAGCAACGGCGACAGTGTTCGTCGCCGCCGCAGTGCTGGAGGATGATTGTGAAGAGTCCGCCTCCACCGCCACCTCCGCACATACTACTCTCCTCCATCCGCGTCTTTCTTTTTCCACTCTCGTTCCGTGCATTTGCCCTCTCCCCGGCCGTAGGCATTGGCTACTTCCGGTCGTAGAGCACGTCGCAAAAACCCGCGCCTTCATTGAAGGTCGAGAGTGAACGCGAAAGAGAATACTGTGAATGTTACGCTTAGTTTGCAGCTGTGGCTGCACGGTTCCTTTAAGAGAACTCAGCAGTAGGGTTTTTGTATATTTAGAGGGTTCTCGGACATAATTAAGGTTGACAGGTGGTTGATGGCACTTTTTGATTTGAACATGAACTTGATAAATTTGGAGGAAGATTCCTGTTTGCTGGAGGATGTTTGTTGTCGCATATGAGCGTAAACTAAAAAATAGCATTTGATTCCCCACATTATTTGACTTTTTATTACAATATCAATTGCAATTTCATTAAAACGGTCGGATGAGGCACTGTTAGAAATACTGCTCTCGTGTGATTATTTGAAGATTTTTTAAATGTGCGTGTTTCTCTTCAATTTGCATGGTACATGATACTGAAAATAAACTATTGGTTTCCTTACGTCAATTTAATAAATAATTTAAGATTTCTGAAAATAATTAATTTTCTTAGAAAATGAACTTAATTGTCTCTTCAAAATAAGACCTTCACCCACGTTGGAGAAGGGAAAATTAGTCAACGTAAATTATATGTTTGCCCTGGAGGGCAAAAACTTAGCATTCTTTCATTTTAGAATAAAGAGGACTAAAGAAGATTGTTTTAAAAAACGATAATTCATGGTTTTACTCTGCGATTGCTTTTGTGCAAGTAATATGCGTGCATTGTTGCCCTCACAAAGATCTTCAATAACACATGCTACTCGGCAAATTATCATGAGAAACATCTGCAATTCAGAATCAACCCTCTATTGCTTCTTCTTTTTTTTTTTACCGAAGAATGGGTGGCATCAAAGATTTCCTTATTCAGAGCCGCCTTCCAAAAAGACTAGCAGTATGGTATTTGACTCGCTTAGTCTCTGATCTCAGTGTTGGATAAAACCATGAGGTCCTAATGTGTGTCATTTATCTTGTATTTCGAAACTTGAAGACCGTTAGTTTTTGTGACAGCAAATGATCGTTCCCGTACTCTGCATAACTAACCATCGAATTAATTTTTCCCTGGTTGGCAAGTTATATTAATTTTCAACAACAGTTGCATTTATGTATGGTTTCTCCTTAATATTCCTCGGTAAATCCTTTTATAGGAATTGACTCCTTAACCTGAATCAATAGAAACCATTTATCATCCATTTTAGAAATTATTCTATTTCCCTGCGAGAGTGGAGTCCGGCAATTGTTGGCAGAGCTTGTTTCCTTTGTTGTATAGTTTTATGCATCACAACCAAAAGCGACAGTTAATCAATCATTATGTAAGATGAGCGAATTCCTCACCTGAAACTTATGCCAAATGAAAGATGACTTCTGAAGATGATGTGACGTAGATCTGGCACCGTCAAATACCCTCAAATGGGCAGTGCCATTTCCGATGCCCTTCGCAGCATCTCTGCGCTTTTTTTTTCGTAAGTGGTTGGCAGTAGCAGCGGTGGCCGCCGCACCGGTGGTCGCTGCCCTCGCGAACCCGGTGCCCTTGACTGAAGAACCCCTCTCCTCCTGTCTCGCCGTTCCACACCTTTCTGCCAACTCCGCAATCGTTCAGCTTTTGCGGCCCTAAAACGTTCCATAGGAATATAGTCTATATCATTCTTTTTAATGATACTAGTTGAGTATTCGTGGCTTTTCTGATACGAATTTTGTGATTACATTGTTATCTGAGCATTTAGCTTGCTCATTCCGATAGTATAACATGTTATTGAATTCGTTGATAAGAATGGTTTCGATCCACGGAGCACTGACAGTCGTAATAATAAAGGAGAAGTAAATTTTACTTCGAGAGTAAGCAAAGAGTAGTGAAAACGGCTACTACTAAACATGGAATAACTTATGCGCGAAGTAACTGGGACGTGGTTACCATGACAACCTCTAAACCACTCCGACCCCAGGTTTAGACCACGCCGACCTAAGCTCGAAGTAAGGTCGAGGCAGTAGTCTGTGAGTCGTCGTAAACAGGAAAATAACAACGTAACCTCAAATTGTCGAGTGGTTTAAGACGACACATTTCACTTGTACTGTTAATGAACTGATGAATCTTCAATTCCATGCATGTAGATCGTGTTTTTTTAGTCTCCAAGTGTAATGCTGTTGAAAATGATTATTCCTCGAGTGATTTCCCATTTTATCGAATAAGAGTTTTATAGTGGTGTAGGTACAATCATGTGAATAAATCATAATTTTACTATATCTTATTCTGCAATATTCGAATTCTGACATTTCAATTCGAGTTCTACATATTCGAATTTCGAATGTAGTTCCGTATTATAACCTGTAAGTTGGATAATTAAAATATCAAATTATCTATATAATTTCAATTTTATTTGATAACTTCATGCGTTCGTATATTCTTGAAATATCTAATAAACAGTTGTATTTACGTCAAACTTTCTTTATAGTATCTTTTTAATTATTTTTATTATACATAATGCATTTCTCCAAATAATTCACATTACGCTATGAAAATTAATGTATAAAAGATGAACTATGTACACGTTGAATAAATAATTAAAAACTTACGACCTTTTATGGACGAATAATATTTATTTTTTCTGTGAAGAGCTCACTTATTCGACCATAAAAGGTCGTAAGTTTTTAATTATTTATTTAATTAGATTATATAACGGACGTTAATTGTAGTAGAATATGTATACGTTCTGGTTTATCAGTGACATCACCACAGATTACATATCTCTCGTGAGATGTTTAGAAATTTCTTGGAATACTGCATTTCTCGATCAAAAAGGCAAAGAACTTACAAAATGCGACGTTGCCAAGCGTTTATCCGTAATACTAGAGTTTTACTCCGAGACTAGTTGCGCCAGCCTTAAAACGCCATTATTAGTACAATTTTATTCCTTGTTTACATCACTGTTACGCTAGAAGTAACTCCTCTCTGAGTAAGCCTGTAGTACCGAAGTTACGCCGAGGTCTTATTAGTACTGCTGTGAGTGATGGGCCCAGCAGGTTTTCACTGAGCGACTCCACTTCTTAGGAGGGGAGAGTATTCTTCCATAATAATATGAAAGTGAAATCATTATTTTAAATATTGTATACAATAATAAAATTGATATTGTGCCAGCTTTGAGTCAAGGGCTGCATTGTGACTCCATCAAACTATGCTATTGGAACGTGCACTGCCCATAAACCCGTGTATTGTGATTTCCGAGCTCACACACCTACGTATTACAGGTTGCTAACCCCATAAACGACCTTACGTACTGGGGCTAAGCGGGCAAGAACGCCACAGCACCGCTTATAATAATTTAGTAGGCTTTTGCCCGCATAGCCCCAGACGCCAGTTCGACTTTCGGCTTGGTCAATGTGGATGGCCGCGTAATACAGTGAATTTTATTCAGATGTAAAATTTCTTGATGTGTCTCTTGCGATTTAAAAACAAATTTTGTCTATTAATAATTTGCAATAGTGAAGAAACATGTTTTGATTACGTTCTATGTTATTAATCACGATCCAATGATTTTTAAAATCAAATTAATATGATTTTATGTTTGTGTGTGTGTTCTTGTTGAATAAAATCCAATATTCTTTTAACTTATTTGTATACATTTAAATAATTTTACTAAGTGTTTTCATAGCAGTCTAAATAAAATTGGTATAAAAATTTCTGAGTTCATCTAGTATAGAATCATTATCCCAATCTATCGAATGATCTTCATTTGAACGATGTAATCATATAACATTATTTTTACCTCACAACTTCCGAGTTGTGAAATGTAAATCCATTTCATGAATGTAAATAACGATCCTAATCCTCAAACGAAACACTCTCACAAACACCAATATTCCATGATGGAGACAACGAATATGCGTAATATTCAATATGACTGCCATCTGATGGCCGTTGCAAGCAAAACATGTTGAATAGGATTTCTGTACCAATGAATGCTAGCAGCACTTTATTCTTCTCAATTTGAATAATAATATGCAGCTCCAAAACTTCACCAGCTAAGAATTGACCTTAGAGCTAAAATCATTAATTGCCAGCAGCTAAAACTGAACATTGCCCTTTAAATTGTGATCGAGATCCACAACATTTACTTCAACCAAGGGAAAATTAAGCAAAAATAATAACTATTCAAGACAAGGCCGCCGCCGCCACAGCAGTGCATTCTCCCGTGTAAACATTTCATGTGATCACGTAAATTTGTGTTCCAAGTGTCCTGTTTTTGTGTGACGGTTCTTTTATTCCGTTGTGTTTTCTTTGTTACCTAATTAGTTTTCAATTTTGTATCTCAAACAATTTGAAGACCTGTTGGACTTGGCTTCGGTTCCGTGGTGGAATGGCCATTTTGTTGCGATATGGAAGAGCATATGTCACCCTTTCCTACTCGTGCACCATATTCCAATGAAAGTAACATTATTGGTGAGTGAAATGTTGTAGTCGGAAACATCAGTATAGATGGTGTAATGTTTCTCTTGCATAATGGTGATTCAAATGTAACGTCATTTGCTTGTAGTGAATGTGTTCAGGCACGGCCCCATAAACGAGGTTTCTTGGACTTTCCTTACTGAGAATCGAATAGTGATGAATTTCTAAATCCCAAAAAGTTCTTTCGGTCGAAACCTCTTTCGGACACCTCGGTAAATCCAATTGCGCTGCACAATTCATTTGATCCACTTTCAAGCTCGCGTTTGTTCCAGCCTGCAAATGATCATTCTACGATTAACGTCCCGTCGGTGACTACACAAGGAACTTCTACAGATATAACTGCTCCCGGGCCTATTCCAGGGCCTTCTCAACAAAACAAAATCAGCAATATCAACACAGAAGTTCATAGGAAACAAAGACCTAATATAGGTTTAATATTTATTGAAAATGTTTTAGATGAGAGCGGTCTTCTAACTGAATTGTAAAAAGTAGCATCCAAAAAGAACTGGAAGGAACACGAGGCAACACCTTATTGTTACTGCGAACACAGTAGAGAATCATGCACAAATAATTTCTTACCTAAAAAACTTCAATCGTCAGACGATAATGCTTCCTTCTTCTACAATCGTGCCACAGAAGAAAGACGACATAAGTTATTATTGCGTAGATTGTCACCCAATTTAGATATAAAATTAATTCAATAATATTTGGAAAAGTTAGGTTTGAAAATTTTTCACGTTTCAGAAATGTTACGTAAACAGGAAGACACGTTCATTCATTTAGCACTGTACACTATAGAAATAGACAAATGTGACACCGGATCTTTTAAATCTAAAGTTAGGTACGTGCTAAATCAGAGTGAATGTGGAAGAACTGAAAGACAATAATAGGGTATCACACTGTGTCTGGGGTCAAATGTGGGGACACTCCAAAAGGGGATGTGCACTACCTGTTGTTTGTCCTCTTTGGGCAGACCCTCCTACACTGGAGTCTTGTAATCCACGTCCTGCAGTTCCCCAGTGCGTAAATTGGTCTCAGGACCATGTGGCTACTTGGTCGGGATGTCCTGCGCTTCTCACGCTAAAGCGCGAACGTGAAGCTCAAATACTTCGTTTCGCTCAAGCCCGCGAAACCTCAAAAAAGGATAACTTGAAAAAAGAATTGAGTTCTGTCCTCCTCTCCCTTCCAAACAAACAATAGATTGTTTCGTTCAATCTACCACTGGAGACACAACGTCGACTCCGAACGTCAACCCAGGACCAAATGTTTGGAATGAAATGTGTAACTTCCAAAATGGATTAAGTTTTAAAAACGTAGCTGCCACATTTAAAATAGCGGTTAACATACTTTGTAGTTCGGAACCATGGTCAACAAAATTAGTATCATTACTACCTCTTCTCTCTAATTTGTTTTCCACTGACACTAACAATGGACAAATCTAAACTGACGACTATAGCCAGTTACAACTGCCACGGTGGATTTGACAAACAAAAAGGACTTATTACTCAGTTTAACACGGACTACACACTTTCTTTATTACTGTTACAAGAGACTTGGTTAAAACCAAACATGAACATATCCTTTACAAATTATTTTACGTATCGCGATGACCGACGACACGCACCTAACGGAGGTACGGCTATACTAGTACGTACAGACGTTCCCCACACTAGAATTCCTAGTCCTCAACTTAATTTTCTCGAAGCTACTATAGTAGAAGTTGGAGCAAACATAGGAAATATTCTTGTTGTCTCGGCTTTCAGACGTCCCATTATTCCTCTAGGCCCGACTGATAAAACGACACTGGAAAAACTACATGAGAATATACTGATAGTGGGTGACTTAAACGCGAAACATACAGACTGGGGTTGCTTAGTAACTAATTCTTCTGGTACTACTTTAGCGTACTTAATTATACGTCTTTCCTCACAATACATCCTCCACCCACTCCTACACACCTTATAAATTCAATTCCTCACGATATTCTCGATATTGTTCTTTGCTCCTCTTCTGTTCTTATCTCCACACCCAATCCTCTCTTTAGACTTGATTCCGATCATCTTCCTATTCTCTTCTTTCTGTATTCTTCCTGCTATCAGTTTTTCCCTTCTTTCTCAAATCTCAATACAAATTGGTTTTACTTCCGCTCTCGTCTTTCTCGCAAACTTCGCGTACTGCCCACTGATAGAGCGCTAACATCTACAGCTGAAACTGACAAAACAATAAATGACGTTCACGTATTATCTTAAATCTGCATACTACACCCCACATCTCCCGCTCCCTGTGGGTTCGCGAAGTGTGCGCTGCTTCCCATCCCTCAAATCAGAATCCTCTCCAGCTGGCCGAAAATCGCGCACTATGGATACTCACTAACACATCGCGCTTCGTTAGTTATTTACAACTTCGACAAAGATATCATATAATTCCTTTTATGACTCTCATCCATTCGACAGCTAATGATAGAATTACTAAATTATTCTCTGACCCTCCTGACGTATACGATGTACACAATACGCACAACGGACAATACGTACACAAAAACGAATGCCTACAGACGTTCTTCAACACCCTCCACCTTATCCCCCGTGATATTCCCGTTTGTCCGAAAATTTCATGTTTTTATTTTTACTCTTCCATAATTTTGTTCCTGGGTTGACTTAAAAACTATTGCCTCAAAAGATTTGTGTATATTACAAGATGGCAATTGTGTATTGTGTATTGTCTTACTATTTTATTTTACTTAACTTATTTTTCATCTCATTGTTTTATTTTATATTATTGTATTTCTAGGTTATTTTGTGAGTACTAATATTGTTGTTCGTTATTTAATTGTATGGTAAATTTATGTAATTTACTTCACTATTTAAAATATTTGTGATTGTACATTCATTGATCAAATGAGATTGTAATGTTTGATTGAAAGAAAAAATAAATAAATGGGAGACAAAGGGAAGACTGTTGGTGAAATTTCAAACATTTTATCTTATTTCGGCTTACATACTTATAATTTTTATTCTGATAATTATTATCTAACTTCCCTGAAAGTCAAATTGACTATTCAGAGAAGTGCGTATGCTTTTAATTCATGCCCGTTACACGAATCGCTGATGAGCAAACGAATGTTTGCAGGCAGCGATACCGAGAGTTCACCCATAGTTCTCTCACTATTTTTTTTTGTCTCATCTATTCAAGACGAGATGTGCTTGTCTGTTCCGCATTTTAAAAATTCTACATTTTTAAGAACCCTTTACTTTGCTTTCGACTTCAGATGTCCCTTGTGTCGTTTGGTACTACTGGTTCTGACACCATTCTCCAAAGGTTCGAAGCGAGTCTAGCGTTGTCGAATGGAGAAGGCGTTGGGTTGCCCGACCCCATCGGATCTGAATTAACGGTCGTGGAATGGCAACCATATTCGATGTTCAGTGTATCTAATATCGTTCATAATGAATATCACTGCAGTACCAGTGAATATTTATCATCTCAAAACGGAAGTGCTGAGGACGTCATATATATTAATGGTATGATTTTTCTTCATCAGTTCCAAAGATTTTCCGTAATGTACATAGCTTTGGGTGTAAGTCCCGAACAGAACTCACTACATTATGTGTAGTGAATACGCAAGAGTTTCTAACTGAATTATCGTTACTTTTGCTTTTAAATAAAGTTATTTCGTAGTTGAAAATAGATGCAAATAATTAGTTTACCAGTAGGTAAGTAAATAAATAAATAAATAAATAAATTTATTGTCAAAAAACAGTACAAACTGCGTATGACCACGTGGAGGGGAAAAAAAACTAATTTACTCTCCGGAAGCAAGCAAGGGACCATCCCATCAATTCCGATCAAGGGCCCTAAGGCAGAGGCGGATTCAAAAAATTCAGCAAAAATTCCTAGATAAGATAAAAAGTTAGCTGCGAGTTATAATACTAATAGAATGTAGTACGGGAGTTGATTTCATCATTTGCAGTTGAAATCTGGGATACGTCTTTAAAATAAATAAATTCAGACTGATTATGTCAGTGGTGTTTATTAAGCTTACCCATTTTATGTAAATTTTATACTTTAAACTAACTTATTAACTAATTGCATATTTTTTCAATTCTTCTGTAACATTCTGTGAATTTGTTCAGTCATTGTACGTTTATCTATTATGTTAATTAATTTTATGAATTCATTCAGGTCCTGTGGTGTTTTATTACGGTAGTTAATGCAGAAAAATGTCATGAACTTGTTATCCATTTAGTGGATGTCACTTTCAGGTAATATAAATAAGTTTCGTTATATTTTTCCGCATATAATTATATTGTGAGTTTATAAAATTGTATCAAAATAATACTATCTTCAATGTACATATTCATCTCAAATTTACTTGTTAACATCATCTGTATAGAAGAATGTTATTCTCTCCAACTGATGCATTTACCTTCCTAGTTCCAAGTTGTTCCTAAACGACGCGATGTGGCTTGTTTATTGCAAATGACTAACTGAGAAGGGATATTTAGAAATTCCGATTTTAAGGGGGTTATTTAGGGTGAAATGTATTTTAATTTTTTTTTCAAAATTTTGTAAATATCATAAGTTAGTCATAACGATTTTAGCATATAAACATGCTATTTTTGTCTACAATAACTTTTAATAAATGGTAAACTGTATATAAAAAACAACAACTCCCGTGCGATGTCGGGCAGGGTAGGATAGTATGTTATAAACAGCGTATGTCATTGATATGGACATCCTTATGCCCCTATCAGAGCGTTGCGATGAAACAATGTTTTGTGTTAATGTTCTGTTCAACACTGGTAATTCCTAAGTCATATTTCATGTCTTAATTAACATTATTATTTTTGTTCACTTTTACAAATTATTTTAAAATACCATTCCAATTTTAGAGAGCCTTTCTGTAAAAAAATTTTTTAATGTGTCTTATTTAAAAAACATTAGGGACGTAATCTCGTGAAATTATGAAGACATACATTAAATGGATGAAAGTTAACAAACTTTGCTTGATTATGAGAGTGATCTTATATCTTATATCTTATCTTAATTCTTCTATCTTGTGAACTTCTTCGCCAGAACATTGAACTTTTTTCCGATTTTACTCTTCATCGAATATCGAAGCGACTGCGGGAACTCTGGTTTGAATGTAGCGGAAGAAGCCAGATCCTATGGTTTATAGCTACTATAGCTCAGAAAGCTACACACTGTTACAATAGAGGGCGTACGTGGCGCTAACTTACTAGAAGGAAAGTAGCGAAGGGATGTAACTAAGAAAAGTGATCGATGATATTTTTGTAACGTTAGGAGTTACGATCGTCTACGGAATACTATACTAGTCTTTTAAAAATACTTTTTTGATGTATGTAATGTTAAGAAAAATATCTCTGAGCCTGTTTCAACGGTATGTAACAAGCAAAACAAACTTAAAAATATGAAGTATGAAACATTAATCAATCTCGCCAAATACAATTTTACAAAATGTAGGTGAAAACAGTACATCGCCAAAATATAACCTAATAGAAAATTCCGCTTCTACTAGCCTCATTATTGGCTAATAACACCATCGTGGTTTGTCAGTGTGAAGGAAGACAGTGTTTTCAAATATTCATTCACAAAGGTCGCATCTAAGAGAAAGTAAATACGTGTGACGTCGTTTTATAAATTGACGCATAAATGAATAACTCGTTTTTTCTGAGTACACTGAGAGAACAGGTTTGAATGGGAGATCCAAATTCATGGAAAGGAAATAATTTCTCAGAACCTTTCAACGTGACATCACAACCTTTAGATGTGACGTCCCAATCTTTTAATGTGACAACCAAACCTTATAGTATCCGAATTATTAGTTTGAGACGTCACATCCAAGGTGAGGAGAAACCATTTCCTTCCTCTGATTTTCGATCACACATTCGTAGTGTTTTCTGTTAATCATTAGATCCAAAGTCTTCTTTGTTTCCGACTCCTATTTTTTATAGTGCAGTATTTGTAAATGGGAAATGTAGCGAGCTATTGAAGATTATCTACAGTGAGCGATCGGAGGTAGGAGGTGGGTCGGTTTGCTGGGTTTACCGACAACTTGGAGGGGTTAGTAGGAGTAGTTAGTAATAGAGTTATTGATAGAAGAAGGAGAGCTCGCTTGAACAGGGACATTAATGTGCTACAAATTTTTGCTGACCCCACCGGGGTGACTAGGTGATGAGCAAGAACGCTACCACCTGAGCCGCCAGAGGGGCGTGACTCTTCCTTCATTTATTACCCTTTATTCACTCCTTCCGATTCAGACGGAAACGAAGCATAAATAACTAGCATATCAACGACGGCCAACTACAACCGACGTAGAGTGTACGAGGCGTATACGTTCAGCGGTTGCGATAAAGGCGCGAAGAAAGAATGATTGGAGCCGACGTTATCTGAGAGTGGAGGCGAAGCGTCTTCCATCTTCCGCTCGACCGCTCGTCGCTGAACTTCGCGTGCGTCATCTTCCGCATGAGGTGGCGGCGCACTTCACCTCGCCGCGTGCGCACGCTTCGTGTTTCTCTCGGTCAGCGCGCTGGTTACTCACGATAAGCTCTCGTTGAAGGAATAGCGGCACAATGGACGGCAATATTGTTTTTAGGGATGATTATTCTTTCCTTTACGTGTAGAAAATATGTTCATTTTTCACGATACATAAAATTGCCAAACAGTTTTCGTGTTTCTTCGGCTTATTATCGGATTTTTTTATTATTATTATCGCATTTTGAACTGCTGTAGATGCCACAAAAAAAATCGTAGAAGAATCTAATCAACACCATTAAATTTGTCATGTTCTTCTGCTTATACCCAAGTTCAAAAAATGTTTCTAAGAATGAATAATACTGTTTAAAAAACAGAAATGTTAAAAAAAACGCTAAATTTTTAGTTTTTCCCGATACGTCGACTTTAGTTTAGTTTATAAAAAAAAGTAAAGTGTCAAAATAATTCTTATTCAGCGAATGTTAACCATTATGTTTGTGACAACATTTCAAAATTTCGACCTTCTAAATACAAAATATAATGAGTTATTAACCTTTTCCAAAAGCACTGCTAAAAACGACCAGGCACATTTTTAAGGAATAAAATATACGAGTATACTGTCGCACTCAGAAGGATGCCACGATAACGTTACAATTAAATGTAAACGTTTAAAACTACTTGTGTAGCCTCCAGCAAAACCGTGTTTTGGATAATCGGCCAGCGGTGCATTTTCGTTACGCGCGTTGTTGCCAGCGCCGTATTCAGTCAACAGGCTGGACTCACAGCTGACAAAACTATACCAGTCAGTGGAGTGATACGTCCGGCAACAACGCGCGTGACTGAAATCCATCGCTGGTCGCTAATTGAAATCATGGTTTTATTTATCACTTGCTGGAGGTTACACAAATAGTTTTACACGCTTACATTTAATTGTAACATGATCATGGCATTCTTCTGAGTGCGACAGTATAAATTTTATTCTTTAATAATGTCTGGTCGTTTTTAGCAGTGTTTTCGATAAAAAATTAATAACTCATTACATTTTGCATGCAGAAGCTTGAAATTAATAAATGACACATACAACAGTGATCATTTGCTGAATAAGAGTTATTTTTGTCACTCTTAGTTTATTTTATACATAAAATAGTAGTCTACGTATCGCGGAAAACGCTAAAAATTTCGCGTTTTTTGGAATTTCTGTTCTTAAAACAGTATTATTCATTCTTAGAACAATTTTATAAACTTGAGTATAAGCAGAAGAACATGACAAATTTGATGGTGTTGATTAGTTTTTTCTACGATTTTTTGTGGCATCTACAGCAGTTCAATAAAAATAAAAAATCCAATAATAGTCAAATAATTCCATGTTTATTCCCTTCTTGCTGCGGAGGAACGTATCTCCTCCCGATTTCTTTATAATACTCATTATCACTGAAAAAGTTTATTTGACCGTCGAAGTAGAGATATTAAATATCAAATGTGTCGATACTTTTTTAAAAAATCATGAGAAATATGCAACACTAAAAAAACACTTGTTTATTGAGAAATTTATCTAATCTTCAAACATTTCCAAGAGAACACCTTTCAAGTGACCAGAAATGACGTACCGAAGGACGTGGCATTCTATTATCGGCCAATTTTTTATATGTCTTATTTTACTTTGAGAAAAATGTACTAAGAGACTAGATATTAGCTCATATGTCGGAAGTTGTGTAGAAATATTTGTGTAATAACAAGTAACTCCCAGGTTCTGTGTTGAAAAATTGAGTTTTGGTTTACATCGAGTTGACATGTCACTATTTCTTATGGGACACCCAATGTCTTGGCAAATCTATGAAAGTTTTTTTTTGTTTCACCCAATTCATTAGACATTTAATGACAAAACTGGTTTTTGAGCAATTCTGATACTTTGCTCGTTCTTGGGACATTCGAAAACCTAAAAAGATTTTGGAAATACCCGATCATACTGCCCGTCGATCCTTTCCATTACTTCCCATTTTCAATAATGAATTCTAAAACGTGATTCCTCGGAATGCAAAATATTTCTATAATAATTTTGGGGAATTTAATCTTATCTAATTAATTGGGAAATTTTTAATCTTATTGCCTGTTTTGATTAACTCAACCTATAAAAGAACAAAATAAATATTTTCGAGTGAAAGCATGTGTTACTATTTGATGTGAGAGTTAGAAAATATTTCTTCCTACGAAGTGTATTCTAGCATTTCAACGTTTCACTTTTTTCTCATTTAATGAAGAGTGCTATTCTTTGAGTTTTTGACTTATGTGTTGACTATCCATATTTATTGTGGAAAATGGTAGGAACGATTGATATATGTTAATAATAAACGATATAGGTAGTTGGTGATTTCTTCCCATTGAACTAAGCTTTTAATAATTTTTCTTAGTTTATTGGAGTACCACAGGGAACATTTCTAAATGCATATGCGTTTCTGAATTTATGCTGAAAGTGATGATTGAAAAGTACAGATGTTTTACAGTGACTGCAAGTGTGTTCCATAGCCAAATAATTAAGTAGGTACAGTTTTTGTATGTAATGTTTCGGCGAGATTTTCTATTTTCTAAGACTTTTATGATAGGTAATTATAGTCATTTATCCAGATCTATGATAAACATAGCGTATATCATTTTTTAAGAGATAAATGAGCCACAATGTTTGTACACAATTGACATGATGTTCTAAGAAACAATGAATAATAAAACGCGGATGTATTTCTCGTTTCGGTTGCATTGTTTTCTCCTTTCGTTTTTGCATCCTTAATTCTGTACCTCGACAAAGAGAAGTTTGAGAACAGCCTTCAGTGTCCTCCATAAATCTTGTCTCTGAAAGGTCAGACGAACCGTCTACACGCGGTGGAGGGAGAAACCATTGAAAACGTCCCTAAGCAGACGAGATATGGAACGATCTAATGAAATTTGGAAATCCTTCTTTCTCGTTCTCCATTATATATTTTTTACTGCTTTATACATTTTTACACTAGTTATTCCAAGTGTATTATATTCAAATGTATTTTGTTGAATTTATAACTACTTTTTTCGGGAAGCTCATCACAGCATAATTTTTTGTAGAATTATTTTTCTTCTTGTTAATGATGGTAAGCATATTAGAGGAATACGCTTGGGACATATTATTTCATTCATTTGTTTATACTTTTCCTTATTTTGTCAGACTACGCTAATGTGTGATATGTAACACTAATACTGTACCATGATACCATTGATGGCTGTTATTAATATTGTGCCTCATTTAATACTACTAGAACTCCTTTCAATTGCTGTTAATTGATTAAGGCTATTTTGTTACGGAGGAAGAATTCGATTACTACTTATTTCGTTAGCCAATAATTGATAAGTACTTGAAGCTTGATTTTTTTTCATCACAATGGTAAATTTGAGTTCTGTTCTCCCGCAAATCTCGAATCTGGTCAATCATTTAACTAAATAAATTTAGCGACAAAAATTCTAAGTATTTAATTAATCTAAAATATGAATATAATATCAACAAATTGCCTCGTTACATGCACCTGTTAAATATGCATATGTTTTCACACAACATCTACTATTGTATGCCAAACTTCAATAATTTCAACTGCCTTTGAGAGTTTTTGATAGCATTGGAGTGGAATGCTAGCTATATTTTTCAATCGTATTTTTTATGGTCTTTTTCTGATTTGTACAGTATGTTCTTCGCAGTTTTTGGTATAGTTTTACAGTATTGGGGAAGTATGTGAATGACCTCATTATATTTCAATTTACACATTATTATGTCACTGACTTAACCCCGTTTCGAATGTAAATTGTATATTATTTTGTATGATTTTTTCTCGAAACAATTCTATCTGAAGAAAATTTTAAAATAAACTTTAACTTATTAAAAACTTTAGATAAACCGAAAAAAAGAATTTCCTGGAATACATTCAGACGTAAAATTCAATTGTAGGGGGAGGGGCGCATGCCACGGTTTTACTTTGGCACAGATGTGATACATCCACCACTAATCCGATTAAATTAGATGGTTGGTCCCTTGCTTGCTTCCGGATAGTAAATTAGTTATTACTCTCCACTTGTAATACGTTGTTTGAAACTGCTTTTTTGAGAGTAGATTTATCAGTTTCTTTACTTTATTCATCTGCTTGAAGAAGATAGCTCAGTCCCCTGTACGATCTTTCCATCCCATTCTGGTTCACCGAGTGACGTTGCCGTTTCCCGACGCGTTGCCTTCTGCCACGGAGAGCCAAGTCGTGCGCAGTGGACGAACGGCTACTTGAACCGAGGGGTGGTTGGGAGGGGCGGGAGAAGGTGGACCTTGACACTCACTTTCATTGGCGCCCTGCGAAGCGCTGCCAACACCATGGCGGTTCGCTCCATTAGGCGCTTAGCGGGGAACCGGTTCGCTTGCCACGCATCGCTGCCGCTACTGACGGGCGCGTGCTCGAGACGAGGACCTCGCTGTCATTGATTATCTGTTTTTCACTCCAATTCGGCGAATGATGGCGTGTATATCTATGCAATAAATGTAAATGGTGTTGCAATTTCATAGAAATAGTTCGAAATTTACCCATTAAATATTGTAAAGAAATGAAGTTTTTGCTTGAGATGCGATAGAAGAAACGTACTAATTGTGTACACTTAGAGGATCTGCATACCTTCGAATATTTTTTGCAATTTTGATTTCAAATAGAACAGTAGTTTTCATAATTCATTCTTAGAACGTGTTTTAGATGTAGTTTTGTTTCCCAACCCATGTATCATCATACATTGAGCTTCGTAACCTACTGTACTTGTACACTTATTATATTGTATTCGTAGTACGGGTATTCATTTGTGGTGGAATATTTTAAACAATTTTCAGTTATTATTCACTACATAAGAAAATAGTCACAAAATATTCTTTTATCTCTTATGTTCTCTGGATGTTTATAATTGATAATTATTGAAGCTACCTTATTTGTATTCTTGAATCATTTTTTTTTTCAAAATTACGTAGTTATATCCAACGTTTTTTCTTTACAATCATCTAATTCAGCAATCGACTCTTTCATAACTGTTCTTTCTCGGTTCATATCCTTCACTACCTTTATTCAACTTTGGTTCAACATTTCATGTTTTGTATGAGGTCACATGTTCTTAACACTTCTATAGCTATTAGTTTTATTGCACCTGATCCCTTTTAGCTATTCTGCTTTATGATCCAAGCTGGCATTCTCCGCTTTCATGCTCAACCAGATTGTATCTCAAACAATAGGAATCCACTTACTTCGTGTTACTGCACTACCCTCTGAAACGGAAGAAAAGGGGATCAGTTTTGTGTACACCTGAGACAAAAGACTGGAGTAAAATGATCAAGATCAATTTCTTTATTTATTAAATATTTCGTTTTAGATACGACATAAAAACGCAGTTGCAGATACCAGAGCCAAATTAATAATTTATTAATCGAAGTTCGTCTACTTGAACTGAGTGAATAAATTTTGCTGACGTAAGTCTCGATATTGTGGTGTTCTGTAAATACTGTTCCCCTTCTTCTCTCCATTGTCCAGTGCCTTCGATTTCTACAAAGGTGAAGGTTACGAATTCCTTTGCAACGAGAGCGCAAGCTGATTGTGTTCACCAATTCGTCTCGGACGCAAATGGAGCGGCAGTAACTACTAGCTCTCAAGTTCAGGGCCGCCTTCTCTTCTTCCTACTCAAGCTCTGTAATACATTCTCAACACACCAGTCATCTCCGAGAGGGAAAGTACTGTTTATCTGATGGTGTGCGCGTAATAATAGGTTCATTTTTCGTCTCTGCAAAAATAGAATTGCTCCACTAGGCATGCTCATTAAGATTCCAAAACGTAACGTTAATTATCTTAAAATGCTCTATCACCTCATAACGTAGAAACATGTTTCAGGAGACAGGTTTTAAAGTATTTATTTCCTATGTTTGTTACTGGTTTAGTATTTATGAAAGAATACAAGGCATGAAAATATTGATATGAGTACCATAAATTTAGGAGTGAGATTAAAATTTGGAGGAAACAAAGGATTTCTCCAAATCTTTGAATATGATATTTCAACTTTATAGTTCGAACTCATCTAAAGTTTGTGAAATCTCGCACCCAAACCTTATTTCGGTGTACATCTGTAGTGTACTGTAGACTGCACTAAATTGTGTGAGTAGGGGAAATGCTCCACGTCACCTTTACGCTTGGAGGTTTACTGTTTGAGAAGGTGGTGCGAAGGGGTGAAACAAAGAACCAAAGCAAAGAGATAGTGAATGTCAGGGGAATACCTCGAGTAAACCTTCCGCAGACCCGCTTACGAATTACACTGAGCTGTTTTGAAGCTACGGTTCTCTAGAGATGTTAGTAGAGCGCACTAACCACCATACCTCGGGTCATCCCGCAAGTAGAAGTACCAGATGTTTTTTTTTTCATTTCCCGGAATAATACTCTGTACCAAATAGGAATTTGCCCCATTCATGTATTGAAATGGTCGGACTCATTATCTCATCACTGCAAAGAGTCTCCTGATCCAAATGTCTTAAAATATCACCGTCTTGAAAGTCTTACTGACGAACAATATATTTAGTATAGCTGAGTACTTTTCATTTAAAAGAAAACGATATTACTCTTATATCTAGCTTTGCATGTCTTAACTCGCCGACACGTATTGTGTAAAAAAGAACTTGCCAAGAAAAAATATACACTTATAACAAATCTCGTAATGAGTTTTTGGGGAAGTCCGTATTACCTACAATACCACGCGACCCAGAAAAGGCACGTTCACAGGAAAGGATGTAATCAGGAGGTTACATCTGTTGGAACTTTCTGGTGCGTTTGATGTACAGTTTCGCGATTAATGCACCTAGGCAGAAAAGGAAGGTGTGATAGAGGTGGGAAGGTAGAGCTCCCTTGTTACCATATAGCGAAGACCATTTCTTGGAAGCGGACCCGATTTAAAAAGCTGCAGAACCTGGTAGCTGGTTGGCGAGCGGCGTCCTGCTTCCCTTCTCCCCCCGCCCTTTCCACTCTGTCTCACCTGTCGTCTCCCGACGATCTCCGTAATGCCGGGACGCGAGGGGAAGGGGACACTTTGAGGTGTCGCCAGCAGCGTGGCGACCCTAAGCGAGCCTCTCGAGATTTGCTCCTTATGTGAACAAAACACATATTCGCGAGCTCTGATAATTGAGGCAGAGCCGTAGACTTGTTCACGATTTTTATGGTCAAATATAGTTTTTATCAATAGTACGGTATTATTTGATTGTATTTATTATTTAATATCTGTATTCTCCATTTAAATCAATTTAATTTCAAAAAAGCAGTTACAAACTGTGTTTGACCGCGTGGAAGACAATAAATTAATTTACTCTCCGGAAATAAGCAAAAGACCATCCCATCAATTCCGATCAAGGGTCCTAAAACAGAGGCGGATTTAACATTTATGTATGACTATAAAATTTTTGTTACGTTTTTTAAGATTACTATTAACATGTTACTTTTATTCCATTAAATAATTTTGAATGAACACATACATTCTAGATTATATTCCTCGAAATATTCTACTTGTTATCGTACATATTCAGCATCATAGTTCTCCCTATCAATAGTAGCCCACGTGTTTCCCGTACACGCAGCGAGCACTTTGTGCAATCGTGCGCGGCTCCACTTCCTCGCCCCAGGGTTCTCTCCGATCGCTCCACGGTCCTTCCTTCGCATGAGTCGCAAAGGAGCCGCCGGTGCCGCTGCGCACCACTTCGCAGCGTCCGTCCGGTGGACCGACGAACGCGTGTGCCGCGGCACCGCCGGCGACTAAACGCTTGGGCGTCGCTCGCCTGGCCACGCCCCAGCAGCTGCTCACGTCTTCCTCCCCTCCCCTCCTCGCCACACATCTCCACCGGTGGTATCAGCCCCGCCGCTCCCCGCGTCGGTCGGTCGGTCGGTCGCTCGTCCGCCCGCCAGCGGCACCTGTCAGGGGCCCCGCCGCCGCCGCCACCGCCGCTGCGCAGCCTGCCTTCAGCCTTGAGAGGTCGCCGGCTCCGAGCTGGCCTTGGCGCGACGACTTGCGGCGCGGCGCTGTGCGG
Organism: Laupala kohalensis; assembly: GCA_002313205.1. Lineage (NCBI taxonomy): Eukaryota > Metazoa > Arthropoda > Insecta > Orthoptera > Trigonidiidae > Laupala > Laupala kohalensis. The sequence continues at coordinate 252,629 of NNCF01125901.1, read as the reverse complement.
TGGCGGGTTGGGACGGGGAATGGGTAGCGTTTCCGGAAGGCAACGAAGACAGTGGCGATGGCGCTGAAGGAGAAGAGAGGAGTTGATAATGATGGGGGTGAAGGGGATAGGGTGTACTTACGGTGTATAATACCATGTCGTAATTCTCGTTTTAGATTAAATATTATTGGAATATTTGAAGTATTGCATATTTTCACTTTTTTTCGTCTCTGTACATGCTACCAGACAGTTAACATGTCAAGGCTATAAACAATTTTAATATGACACATTTCGTAATTATACACTACGTTAGCAAATTTTTATGAAAAAACAAAAATCTAAATCTTCAATGATGAAACGAGCCGAGATGGTCTCGTACTCACGTTACATCATTACAGTTTTGATCCGTCACTTCTTGTGGAACAGGGTTTTTGCATCTTTTCCCCTTTCCTCATAAGTTTGTGTATCGGCGTCGTGATACTGGTATTGCGCGTGCCATGTCCAGTCAGGGTGAACGTATCGCCTTGGCCTTTGGCTCCATGGCTTCATCATTCTCCCGAGCGCCTTTGGCAAGAGATATAGGGTGAGCAAATTTATTTGGTTTAGTTTGATACGCATAGATCTAATTAGTTCCGACGGGTTTCCTAATTATTTCGCGGCTCTGAAGTTTGTTTTAAATGAAATAGAATTTTAAATGCCGTATGGTTTTATGATTAGTTTTTTGTACTTCTTGGGAAAATGAATTCTTGAGATCTAAATAAGAGTACTTTTTCTCCTCTTGAATGTGTAAACATTATAACATACGTTTGAACATGTTAATGTTCTTTAGGTACTTTTGTCACTTGAAAACAAGATTTTTTTCCAATTTCATTTTTTGAAGCAACATTATTCATCTAACTTTGTCTTAATTTGATAGAAATAGATTTCCGGTAGATCTTGAATAATATTTTAACAGGTTACACGATTCAAAGTTATTTCTGTGTTCAAGATTTAAGTAGTAACATTACGCCTTCAACAATATAATTCTTAGAGAAAAAATGCTATTTTTTTATTATCTGAGTAAATGTAATTGCAGAAACAAAAAAGTGTACGTTGATGGTTCTTTTATGATTTTTATATATTTTTAATGAATCGTTCTGCCAAAAGTGTTTTCATTATAGTGAAATGAATAATATTTCGTATTAAAAACCAAAATGACATGGTCAATATATTACGATTCTAAAAGTAAATTGTTGTGGGAATTAATCCGTTTAAAAAAGGGAGCGTACTTATTCTGTATTTTTTTGTAAGGAGGTGGTGTACCTCTCGCGTTTACCGATACATCTTTGAGATTCTGTGAGGAATTACTCTAGTAAACGTGGTCCTTTTCCAGGAACATTTAACGCCCCGTTATAACACGCGTTTCAAGACTGTTTGTTTCCGGGGGTGTAATGAATTGCACTTCAATTCCATTCGCTCGCTGCTTCCATTTAGCGTGATAATGAGGTCTCGCTCGGCCAGTGGCGTTTGCAGTGAAAGTAGCCCCGTCCAGTGCTGATGCGGTATGCTCTCGTGCTAGCAGTCGACAGCGAGATGCGAGAGCACACTGTTCCGATTAACTACTGCCATTTCCCTATTAATCCGCTCCCGCCCTGGCTGACGCCCTCACAATCAATGCATCTCCCTGCTTCGCGATACCTCTCCGCTCAGTCTAGAGATTATAATTTCACATTTTGACTTTATAGCTCATAAAACGTTATTTTTCTTCATTAAACGCTTTACTAACATTTAATTTGTTTGTGTGTCAAAAAAATTAATGCAAGCAACAATATTTATTTTCCTACTTTTCGTTTTTAAACTGTTTTTTTACATTGTCACAATATGTTTTTTGTCTTCATTTATGATTTTCTTTCTTTTGAAGTATACATTTATATATTCATTTATTGCTCCCTCATTACTTTTCATATCCGTACACTGAGAGAACAGGTGTTTGGATGTGAAATCTAGTCAGAAAAGGAAATGATTTCTCCAAACCTTCGGATGTGACAATCCAACCTTTCCATGTTACATACCTACCTCATAGTATCCGAATTATACGGGTGGTATGTCGTATCCAAAAGTTTAGAGAAAACCTACCCTTCCTCTGAATTTGGATCTGCATCCAATACTAGGATCCATTCATTCGTAGTTTTTTCTCAGTGCAAGTTCATCTCGCAATCCTTCGATAATTCGCATCCAACCCTTCCTTAGGGACTCTAGTGACCTTGACGTTGGCGAGCTCTAAAACCCCAAGAAGAAAAACCTTCCCTATTCCCCCTCTTGTATTACGCTTTGTACATTAATGCGCGGTTATCTCCCTTCCTCGCGATTCCTTTGACCACTGTATTTACTCTTCCTCAGATGGCAAACGTCACCTCACAGCTCGTGTCAAAACATGAAATCGCAATTGTTTGTCTTGGCACAGTGAAGCAACAAAATGGGGTTTAATCATGGTCAAACCATTGCGAAAGCATCAGTTTACCGCCTTCGGCGCTCTCCCGGCCGCCGCCGGTCGGCTGACTGCTCTCTCTCTCGGGCGTGAAATTGCTAACACTCGTCCATCCGCCCGCCACTCGACCCACGCGCATGTTCCCCGTTCACAATTGGATCTCGCTATTTACCGGCGCCCGCCGCGGAGTGGAACTTCGACGTAGGGGAAGAGGGTTCGTTCATGCCTGTTCCCGCGTGTAAGCATTCTCGTAACTGTAACGAACTGACTTCACGTCGTTCAACCAGTTATGTCACTTTCGCTGCCAATTGAAATTCAGATTTGCTGAAATCCACATTTCATGTGTTGGGCGTTCGATTTAACGCACTTCAAATTTACTGATAACGCCACCTCCCTTTATCATAATAGTGACATGGAATATTGAAATTGTTTGTTTTGTTTTCATAGTTCTCAAAATGTTTGTGATTTTCGTTCCCCTTATTTATCTTATAATATTAGATTTAAGTGGAATTTTAGTGTATTTACTTTACTGTTGAAAGATACGATGGATCCCGAAGGGGGCTGAGTTTCGACTGAGTATGGGTTTGGCGAACCCACGGCCCCGAGCTGGGGACTGGTTCTGCGCCACCAGTCCTCGGACACAGTAAGCTTTGGGCATGCTTCAGCACCCACCATTGGCGCGATGGTGGAAAGTTGTGTGTTGCAAAGGGCGGAGATCTTGCCTTCATCGGCCGGGTCGCGAGGATGGATTAAACCTCGTAACCTCAAGGTGTGTTACGCGCCGATGGGGTGAATGAGTGCTGAGGATAAACACTCGCTAGCGGACAACCTCTGGGGCAACTGCCGTTGCATAAGGCTTAGTGCCGTGATGCGGGGCCTTCACTTCACCAGATAGCTTTTCTTCCGAACTCGTGGGACAAGATCACAAGTTTTAATTGTCTCATCGTGCGGAGTGGGTGAGCCGCAAGGCGTGTTACAAACCAAAACATCTTCGAAGCGGCCGAGGGTTCACAACCCTCCCGCTTCAGAAGAACTGTCAAAGAAACAGTACATTACTCAAGAGAATGTTTTTATATTAATGACAAGAAAGGAAAGAACTTTAGAAAAAATGTTTCGCCCTCTTATATTCATAAAACCTTGGAAAGTATCTGTGGATCACTAAAAGGAATTAAAAGATTGAGGAATGGATCTATGTTGTCGGAAACCACGTCCAACACACAGGCATTGACCCTCTTAAATTGTAAACAGCTGGGAGAGTTCACTGTCAAGTGCAAACTCCATGCTGCCCTTAATAGTAGCAAAGGAGTAGTATCGTGCAGGGACACCATGGATATGTCAACAGAACAACTTGTTGCAGAATGGGAGGCTGACCACGTAGCTGAGGTCTGTCAAATCATAAGGAAGGTTAATGGTGTTCTGCAGAAGTCCAGTTCCTTCATTGTGAAATTTGACTGTCCTAAACAACCGAAAGAACTTAAAGCTCGAAAGTTTAACCTGACGGTGCGACCTTTCATTCCAAATCCTCTACGGTGTTTTAAATGCCTGAGATTTGACCATACAACGCCATCCTGAAAGGGCCATGATACATGCGGGAAGGAGGAACACGTAACCGGTGTTTCATGCCCGGGGTTTGTGAAGTATATTAATTGCACAGGCAGTCACCCGGTATGGAGCAGGGAGTGCGTCGCCTTTTTTGGAAAAAAGTGCAGGAAATCAAGACTACGGAGAATATCCCGTGCGGTGAAGCACGGAAGAAATACAGGGCTGTATTTTCCTGTGTTTTCTACCAGTTACTCCACCGCAGCGAAGACTTCTGTAATAAAGAAGAACGTTTCCGTCCAAGTCAATTTCACTGAAGTGTCAGCAACAACGTCATGCACATGCCAGTGCAAATGTGATAAGAAAGATCTTCAAATTGTTCCCGCAAAGCCAAAGACTCCATCCACACCCCATCTATCTACTTCACAAAAAAGCCAAGAAGTGTGAAACGTTCCCAAACCACTACCAAGCAACAGACAAAGACAAAGCAGGATTCCAGGGCTAAAACCTTGAATCTTGCCGATTAAAAAACTCAGCAAAAACAACACTGTCCAGCAAGTCGAAGAGACGTAAAAAAAAGTTTCTGTACTTCCTTCCTCCGAGTCGGATTGTACATTATCCGACGGTGACGCGGAAATGCACAGTCAGGAGCACGACCCAAGAGGTTCCAAATAGTAATGGCTTCCATACTTCAGTGGAACCTTAATGGCTATAGAATTCAACGTGAAGAGTTACAGCTCTTAGCGCGTCGCAACCCGATCTGTATTTGCTTGCAAGAGACACACCTTTTACCAGAACACTCTCCCTCTCAGCGAGAATACATCAGCTTCGATATGACGACACCACGGGAGATAGAGCAAGAGGTGGAGTTGCTGTGTTTGTTAGAATCACTATTCTCTCCTCATCTGTTCTCCTACAAACTCAAATCCAATCTATAGCAGTCACAATTCGCAGCGTGCAAGCTATAACCGTTCAATTTATCTTCCTCCAACACGAGATTTCTCGGAAACTTCCTTCAGGGATTCAATTCACCAGCTCCCTCGACCATTCCTCCAACCTTTATTTAGATTTAAACGCCCATAGTGTACTGTAGGATTCATCGAGCGATTGCCCCAGGGGCAGACTACTGAATTATCTGTTTGAGCGTGAAGATTTATGTCTAATGAAAACCGGGGATATGACCCACCTTGCGTTTGCACAGGGTCATGGACTGCTATAGACCTATAAATTTGTTTTCATAAAGTTGCTGATATTTTCCAATTCAAGGCAGAAGATGATCTACATGGTAGTGACCACCATCCTATCTGGTATTCTTTGGAGGAACGTGCGAATGTTCTCGAAGGCAAGCTTCAGAAATGGATTCTCAGAAAGGCTAACTGGACACTGTACCGCTCTCTAACTAGTTTCAAAGAAACAGGAAGTGTCCAAGAGAGGGACGACCATCTGACCCAAGTGATTCATCACGCCGCTGAAGAATCCATTTCGAAAACATCTATGTTTCTGCGAAGACCTCGTGTCCCCTGACGGAATGACGCTTGCCATTCCGCCATTGGGGCAAGCCGAAGACCATTGCGGAAATTTAAGGTTAGTCCATCTCTGGGGAACTTCGCCCGATATCGGNTGTCGGTCCGCCATTCGGGCGAAGCGAAGAGCATTGCAGAAATTTAAGGATAGTCCGTCTCCGGAAAACCTCACCACATGTCGGATAGCTAGAACAAAAGCGCGCAGAACCATCAAAGAATCCAATCCTCCTCATGGAAAGAGTTTCTAAGTACCATTAAGAGAACAACATCGTCCACTAAAGTATGGGAGTCAATCCGAAATATATCTGGAAGGTATTCTCGAGTCCCAATATCTGGGCTCAATTATCAGGGTCAGATTATCACCAACAACAGAGAAATGGCAACAGTGATGGCTGAATAGTTTGCTGACCTAACATCTACAGCAAACTGAGATCCTGATTTCGCGAGAAAAAGAGAAATAGCAGAGAGCACATCGTTCGACTTTCGTTCCACCCACTGGGAACCCTACAACTCTTCCCCCTCTAGGTGGGAATTTGAGTCAGCTCTAGCGACAGTCCACGACACTGATCCTAGCCGTGATCAATTCCTTATGAAATTCTCAGACTACTCAGTCTCGAATCGAAAGAATGCCTTCTCGATATCTTTAATCTTTCATGGTCCGAGGGAGAATGTCCTAATTCCTGGAAGGCAGCAACGCTTGTCCCTTTACAAAAACAAGGAAAGGGCAAAACGGCCATCAGTAGTTATCGAAGCATTGGCTTGACGAGTTGCGTCGGTAAAACTCTGGAGTGAATTATCAACTGACGTCTCGTCTGGAGTTTTAAAAGGCATAACTTGCTGAGTCGACCGCAGTGTGGTTTCAGGAAACTCCATTCCATCCTGGACAACTTACTTCTCCTGGAAACAGCAATTCAAGATGCTTTCGATCGAAGACAACATGTCGTCGGAATATTCTTTGACATCGAGAAGGCTTATGACATTACTTGGCGTCATTGCATTTTAAAACAACTCTAAATCCTCAGATATAGAGGACATCTTCCTCTGGTGTTACAGTCCTTTTTGGATCAGCGTTCCTTCCGCTGCAGAATTGGAAGAGACACTTCGGATCTCCTTGTTCAAGAGAACGATGTTTCCTAAGAGCACAGTCCTGAGTGTGACCTTATTTGCAGTGACTATTAGCATAACATCCGCTGTAAAGTATTCTGTCCAACCCTCTTTTTGTCAACGTCTTTGCCATCTTTTGCTCATCGCAGTGTGTCACAGGTGCGGAGCGACAAATCCGACACATACTCAATAGATTGTACCACTGGTCAAAGAAGATTGGCTTTCGTTTTTCTGCAGAGAAAACATGCTGTGTTCTTTTAAGTAGGAGACCAAGCCTCATACCAGAACCTTACCTCGTCCTGGGAAACAACGTTCTAAAATTCTATGCTTCTATAAAATTCTTAGGTCTAATCTTTGGTCAGAGACTTAAATGGATTGAACATCTTACAGACCTAAGAGCGATAACATTATAGTCTCTGAATCATATATGTGCCTGAGTAGCAGGGAATGGAGCGCTGATCGCTTTTCTTTTTTCTCCAATTTCATCGAGCATTCATAAGATTTCGGCTCGATTATGGCTGTGTTGTCTATAGGTCTGCAATTTAAAAAAGTTGAATAAAATGCATCATGCAGGAATCTGTCTAGTTACGGGAACCTACCGTACTAATGCCATTCCTAATTTGTATGCCGACAGTGGTGATCCGTCTCTTTACCTCCGGCGACAATTACTCATGTTACGGCACTATACCCATGTGCTTTCTTTATCCGACAATCTGGTACACAACGCAGTATGTCATCCTTCCTCTTCGTCCATTCGTTTCTACAACAACAGACCCCCAAGAGACTTACATCTAGTAAGTACGAGTTTGGCATTTAGTAAACCCGGGTTCCCGAGCGGAGTCTGGCATTACTTGCACTTACTTGTAGAAGGCTTCTTCCTTTCTCTTTCCTGACCTTCAGGTCACCTTCGAGCGGAGTCTGGCATTACTTGCACTTACTTGTAGAAGGCTCCTTCCTTTCTCTTTCCTGACCTTCAGATCACCTCTTGTTCTTCTCGATCCCGACGCTTGAAGGTTGCGATGGCTAGGGTATCTTTGATTTTCCTCATTGTAATGTTTTGATGTAATGATACATGTTTTGAAATGTTTTGATATGTTGTAACTCAGGAGGGTTTGTAGTGGGTATGGTTGAGTCATTTGACGAGTCCCACACGCGGGGAGAGTCATGTTGGCTCTTCTTAGTGAGTAA
>NNCF01125901.1:201560-244763 GCA_002313205.1 Laupala kohalensis | reverse complement strand
AGACTGAGAGCAACTAAACCATTTGGATATCGCTCCAAACAAATTTTAGAAAACCTGATTACACGCACACCTGATGTCTTAAATCAAGTTTTCAGTAAGCCTCCACCTTGCGCTATGCACAAGTCGAAGATGGTTTCGATTTTCTGCATTATGACAAGAAGAACATTCCAGCTGCGATATTGAGAGTATACTTCCACTTAATCCTCGACAAACACCGGATCTATGTTCCTGTGCTTACGGACGGGTCGAAGCAAGCTGATGGTCTGCTGCTCCGTGGTGTTCTCCCGTAAGATCTGTGGCTACCGTCTTGGCGTCTTGTGCAGTGATTACACCTCTGAGAGTAACGCCATGTTGAGATTACTGCGATCAACAAAGATCTCCCATGGATCAAATTTCCTGATTTGTTCTGATTCTTTAAGTGTCTATCAAGCAATCCAAGCTACGTATCCAGCTGATACGCTGATTCAGAACATCCAAGATGTGTTTCTCTCGCTCCAAAGTGATGGAAAAAACATGTTTTGCTGGATTCCTGGACACGTGGGAATCAGAGGAAATGTGGAAGCAGGTGTTTCCGCCAAGGCGACATGTCTCAAGAATCGCGTTTTGTTCACTATTCCAAAAAGAGATCTCCTAAATTCTATCAAGGCAAGGATTCCGAGTGAATGGAACAATGAGTAGTTGGCTGTTGAAGGGAATAAGCTCCGACTTATCAAATCTTCTGTTAAGTAATGTATCAGTTCCTGTATGTCTGCCAGGCGCGAGGAGGTGTTGCTGACCCGCCTGCGCATAGGACATTGTCTCTCACTCATCGGTATCTTTTGCTACTTGATGATGAACCCGTTTTTGAGGAGTGTAGCTCTTCTCTGACAGTGCGTCACCTACTATGTGATTGCAGAAAATACACGAGAATACGGAGACAAATTGGTCTGACAGCAGATTTACCAACAATTCTCGGAAATGAAACGAATGTTGTTAATAAACTATTGAATTTTATGAGTAGATCGCTGGTCTTCCCGCAAGTTCATGAGAGGATTTTAATTTTCATTCTTCTTTCCTTATCCCTTTCTTATTTCATTCTATACTTCCCGTCTGTAGTTTGAAAATTCTAATTTTGAGAATTTATTTTATTTTCGATATAATGTATTGTGGGAACTGTTTCCTTTTATTTCCTCTCATCTTTGTGTTGCGACATTTGTTCAATTAAGGAGGGTTTTAGTGGGTATTGTCGAGATATTCCGGTGAGTCCCATAGACGGGAAAGAGTCACTACGGATCTTTCCTGTGGTGCGAAATTTCATTTTTCCCCACCTGCAAGGGCTCTAATGACCTTGACGAGCTCTAAAATCCCACGAAAAAAAGTATAGGATGGAAAACGGAATTGTGTGAATAATGTTTATGACATGTTCTAATCTTATAACAAAAAGTAATTTTTCGTATCAGATAGAATTTTTTTATGTGAATTAATTATTTCCACTATTTCAATGTTCTAAATAAAGTATTACGATCTTTCTTAGGTAGACGAAAATGTTTGTACACTTAAAGACAGCGATTTTTCAACATATTTGTGACATTATCGATTTCCAAAATGCGAATCGAACATAATCCTATTGGTGATGATCAAGATTGGTTAGAGATTTGTAGTGGTGTGTGAGGTATTGGTGTCTGTAAGTTGACAAAAATCTTTACTCTAGTTTATTGGAATATTGCTTCATCAGATACATTTGGTAGGCGTGGCAACTTCAAAAGGAGACCCAAGTTGCGATTTTATTGAAATCACATAGGCGTTATTGATACACTCAAGAAAAATAAAACAATATGGTTACTGACTGTTTTAACTAGAATCACTTGTTTTCAAAGAAGTATTGAGACATTTCCATAAGATCCGTTCGTAAAATGGTGTATCATGACTACAGGCATGTAATGGGACGATGATAATGAATGCGGGATACATTAATATTCTATTCTTTTGACTTAATTTCTGTTCTCTTACATAGCCCTTCTATCTGCTCGTATCACCTCTTTGCTCTCCATAAAAATCAGTGGAGCCATTCGGACCATTCATGGGAATGATGAAACACACAGTGTGGTCAGAAACACATTCTTCAACGCTGGGCGCAATTTCACTCCCTAATTGCGCGAGAATATTGAATTAGCTTAATAGTATCTCGTAAACTGTACTACCAATTCTATGAATACAAAAGATTGAGTCATGATTTTTTTTGCGTATATTCTTTGCATCATTTTTTTCTTTGAAAGCAGTTATATCGTGAAGTTCAAGATGTCCAAAAACAAATAAGATAAGAATTGTAGCTATGGCTTACGTTTATTGGAAAATTGTCCATGACGAAATTATATTATTAGTTATAAACACTGGTTCTTTCGTCATATTTGGTAATATTAAAAGGTATGGGATTGTGATTCCTAATGCTGCTCGCTAGTGCGATGTGCATCTCTCCCCGACGACCAATCACGCGAAGGTATGAGAAGACCTTGCTCTTGTGTTAAAGAACCTTTCCATCTTTGCATTTCTTTGTGTGGACCTTTCTGTCGGGATCACGGAAGAGCCTTGTCTTCAGTCTGTTTGTTTAGTGGATTAAACCTTGATTTTAAATGAGAGTCTGCTTCTATTTCTTACCGCGTTCTCTTCGATGAACGATGTGAGGCAGAGGTATAAATAGGATTTGCTTTTTTCTCTATTTTTAGAGGTGGGGAAAAAATTTGTAATAGACAAATATTTAGTGAAATGTTACCTGTCGCTAGCTATGGAAGAAGTATATGATAGTTTTATTTCATAGTGTATCCCATATTCTTTAATGGTGCTAAAATGTTTTATTGATGTACTAAATAATTTTGAGCAGTTTTTACACATTGACGGTGAGAATTGGTCACCATCATCCCCCTGAACTTCGGCATTGACGTAAGAAAATTTTCCTATTTGGTATTGGTCCTCGCGGAGTTGCGAACCTAGTTCCTTTTCTTTTTTTAGATTCATTCATTTTTTAATTTGAGCAGTCATATGGATACATGAGTCTTGTGTTGTATCTCTGAAAATAGATGATAACTAATTATGGATTTGAAAAGTGCAATAACGGTTTCACTTTTACTTACTTAATTATGAAGTTAATCTGAAAACCATAAGGTAATCCGAAATCCATAAATAATTGAAAAATGAAAGACATATAATATTGAAATAGTTACGTTGCACTATAGCGCTACTATTGTTAATTGAATGGACGAATCTAATATCGTTTGTCTACTTATATGAAAACTTCAGTCAATACTTTACTCATTAATATGGACGAGACATCTTTCCTTATCGTGAATGCTCAAAAAGTTGTTTGGGATCAATTTCCAATGATTGAAAGTTATGTGGATTTTTTTTTTCATTGCTATAATTTTACATTAATGATTTAGATAATTACATAATCACGTCCGCATTAAATATTGAGTTTCAAATGAAAACATATCTGATTTTCAAAGTTCGGAGTATCAGTACATGAAAAACTATTGAAATCTTGATGTTTTAGTTAAAATCTTAATGCAACCGTCTGGAATTTCTTCCATTTTGAATGTTGTTATAAACCGTTTTTACATTTCATGTTTTCTCGCATCTTCCTTTTACTCCATCTGCGATACACTTTCGTTGGGTTTCACTTTCCATTGACTTCCGCGCGGCGGCGAAGATAGCCCTAGACCAAGCGCCTCTCGTGGTGAAGCAGCGAATCATCTCGCGGCGGCGTCTGCGCCTGAACGCGCTCCGCGTCACGCAACCCGCACATCTGCGAGAGGTGCGGGGCGGCCCAACCGAAACGGCCCTTCTCCCCTGCGTCCTCGCCGCCACCATGGAACCACGCAGCGCAAAGGAACAAAGACGTTGTGCAGGCGCGCGAGCACTTCCTGGCTGCGTCTCTCCTTCCCCTCCTACCCGGGCGACCCCGCGCGTCTCCACCCCCGCCGCCACTGGCGTCTTCCTTGGGCCCGCGGGGGGCAGGTAAACGGCCAGTGGGAAGCTCTGGGCCGCAGACCTTGACGCGCGGAAGCCAACAAGGGACTGGCGTGTCGCACACGCCTTTCCAGACACGGCGCGTTCCCACTGGCGGCGGCGCCCGGGAAAACGCGGGCGGGGGAGGGGGCGGTGACTTGTTATTGTTATTGTCTCGCATCGAGGGTTCCAGCGACTTCGTCCCTTGGNATAAGAGACAGGATTACGCCTGTGCTCCTACCTTCTCGACCCCTCCACCTCCTCCACGGCTTACGTAACCATTCTCTCCAGTGACAGAGGCTGCACGACGAGACGTGGTGGGGATGAGTGGTCCGTAACATCTTTGGACGTAGCCTTAGGGCGCTGGGCGAAGAGTACACGTGTCGGTCGCAACGCGCACGTGAAAGTTGCCTCGTGGAGGGCTCACAATATTATCGAGGGTTCTCATCGGCGCGATCAGGCGGAGAGGCCTTCAACAGTAAGGAGTTCCGAGATGACCCATCAGTGTGTCTGGTGTGGTACCAGGCTACATTCCAAACAGCTCTGAATCTAGGGTTAATCAGCGTGGTCAGGCGAACAAAAGGCTTTTAGACTTAAATCTTTATCATCTTAAAATACAACAAATATTAGATTTTAATGTTGGCTTTGTTTGTTTACGAAAGGGTTAATATGATGTTGGAATTAAATTTTAAATGCCACAGTTTTGTACCCGTATGAAAGATGACTATTAAAACTGAGTAATTAACTATTTATTTTGAAGACAACAGATTTATTGACATTAATCTCTCATATAATTTTTTGGTACAAATATAATAATAGTAAAATGAAACGCGTATTTTGAAAGATTGCTGTAACGCTAGGTTATTAGTAATGAGGTTACCATGTCTAAAGTTCAGTTACTTCTTTTCGTCTAAGATTTGACTTCTGATACTTAAATTGGGTTATTTTAACGAGCGATAAACAATTTTAATGCCTGATAATGAATAATAATGGGGTTAAGGAGCTGGGTGGTGTATTTAAATGATGTCTCGGGGAAGCCAATTAAGGGCCGCCTGTTCTCCATTTTTCCTCCTGCTTTCCGTTTGCGTGTCGGCGTCTGCAGGTAGTTGAGCGAAGTGCAGTTTTTACCGACAAGTGACTGACCGACTGAATGACAGCGTGTCTGATCGAAGAATGTTGCTTCACAGGGTGTCCCAACGCCTCCTTCCACACACATCTTACGTGAACGTGAAAGTTGTGTTTACCCTCGGTTACGCGATGAGACGAGGGTTCGCTGTCTCGGAAGGAAAGCGTGGAGTTCCTGATTATGAATGCGGTGGAGTCATATCGAATATCTGACGTCATTATCGATGTGTATTTTTCCCTTGTTCATCAACGTCAATTTAGGTTAATGTACTTCTGTGGGCTACAAAACATTTGTATTATAAGGCCAGTACAAGAAATTATCCTCTGCTTAAACACGGTTGAATATTATATTTCAACAAGTCTTGACAAAGGACGTTTTCCTTCAACCTGTCGCACCATCTGCTCTCCATCGGAAACAGTCGTGAGGTTTTAACCGGTGGAAGACGGTCAGGTATTCGTTTCCGGGCTGGCGATGAGTAAATGGGGTGTATCGTAGCTAATGCTTCGGCATGTAGAAAGCTGCATAAATACGAAATAAAATTCTCTCGGTAATATTTTGTGGAGATTATCACCGTAGAAGTGATTTTAGTGTGGTGAAACTAAGAGTAGTAAAAATGGAGTAAAACGAAACGCGTAATCAGGAATAAAACTAAATGAATATTACAATTTCTATGAATTGGCTGCCTCCTGGTGCCAAAGCAAATGTAGTGTCGCAGGAAAAATTATTGTTAGATTTTCCTACTTAGTAACATTTTCACTTTAAGAAAGAATTATGTGTCAGGAATTTTTACGATTAAATTCGTCATGTCTAAACAAAAAATATTTACTTCTTCCGAGTGATAAGTAAAAGGCGATTTTCATTATTCACGGAAAAGAATGAAATTTAAAAAAAAAACAGATCATTTTACCTTCCGAAGATTTTAGTTCTATGTAAAGCACTAAAATATTTTTCTGTCAAAAAGAAAAAAAAGAATTTTTTTTACAAGAAACGATTAAAAAGGTACGTTTCCATGAACGGATTGAATTTCACCTCGTGAATTCTCTTTTCTGGATCACACTTGGTGCGTTTCTTTTTCGGACTGATTAACATTCTGATTAACAAAATGCCCGTATGTTGATTTCCGCCGACACCTTTATTGTACGTAATTCGCTCATATATTTATCATCCTACATTATCGTGTTTACTAATGACTAACGCCAGCGTCTAATATACAAAGATTAATTTATGGACATTTGTATGTTTGTTTGGTGTACAAATCTATTACATTTGATGGATCTTTATGAAAATTGGTGAAATTGCCTGAAATAATTCTAGACGAGACTGTACACTATTATAAGTTTTTACCCATCACTTACGAACGAAAACTTAGTCGTTACCCTGGTAGGAGGGCTGTTTCTGGGGAGATATATATTTAAAAAACTACATGGCCGGTTAGAGACAATTCAAATCTCCGGACGACGCTGAGTGAGTTGAGCTAATAGACTCTTGGTCATCGCCGTTGCCTTCCAACCGTCGTTGCCACGTTGTCTCCGTTCGGTTCCCTTGCTCCAAGCACTCTCCCATCCACTCGACGACGTTTCCGGACGCGCGCTGGCTTCCGCCGCTGTTAGGACGCGCGTAGAGCGTGACCGTGGAAACACCGGTGGACACGGGGGAGGGGGCTAAGGCAGAGGCGCAGACGGAACCCCGGCGGCGGCGATGGCCACCGCGATTTTGCAGGGGGCTTCCTTCGCACGTGGAGACGGCGACGGCGTCGTTGTCGACGAAAACACTTGGGGGGGGGGGATAGCGAGCGCCACTGCTGGAAGACCGAGGAATTAGTTCATGTAGTAGTGCGAATGCCGCTGTATCTCAAGCTGGTCTCCGCCCTATCCTTCGACGCGTCCCCACGTTGCGTGGGAAGCATTCGCATTGTTTTCGTTTAGGGTCTCTGCTTTGTTTCTCACGTCTGAGTAATCAACCTCTAGCAATTCGTTGATCCGTCCCCGATGACTCGCGTATTGACATCATTTGCTACCCATTTATTCGTGACGAATAATTCTAAATCTTTAACGGTGATTAGTTTTTTCATGATCATAGAATGAATCCCTTAATTTCCAGGTTATACAATTGCCTCATACACATCAAAATACCGTAGGAGCCTACGTAACGTATACAGGAAATAAGTCTTAAATATAACAATTTTGTTCTCGAGTACAAATTTTGCGGTACAATATTTGATTTCATCACAAACATAATCTTATGAATAACAGTCTAATAATATATTTTTGTATTTAATGTATTTTTTACTTAATAGTTTAACTTACGATATTTTTTATTTTTTGTGTTGCAGGTGAGTTCTAGCGAGGAGCATACTTTTCCATTCATGTCTACATTGGTAAGTTATTGAATTCAGTGGACAGTGAACCATATGAAGTACTGGAACTAATGCTTTCAAAGTATCCTGACTTCATATTTTGAATTCAAGCTAATACCTCGCTGTGGGGAATCCTGTAAACAATCCTTCGAAAAAAAGTACAATTTTATTTGTAGAATTATGAGAGACAATATGTACAATTAATTAGTAATGTATTTGAACTCGCTTCTCCCCCCCCCCCACCGAAAAAATAAAGTTTTATGATACATCATAATAAGTTGACTACCTGGGACTGTTACACTGACGAAGTGGAAAGTGGAATTAAAATTTTTAGAAACATTTTGTGAATGTTTGTGAATACATTTTTGGTGGTACGCAATTTTTATTATCGATATTCTTCGTATAGTGCACCATAATTTACAGGACTTATGAGACACTAGGACAGTTAGAGCACTGGTACAGCACGCAGGGTAGCTTGGATGTCACTCCGTTTCCTGCTGCTGCATGGGCGGCCCCTCGAGAGTCCAAGCAGGGAATTTTCTTACTAGAATGTATATGAGGAATCAATTGGCAGTAGTAGTTGAAACATTTCAAATGCTTGGAATAGTTAAAACTGATTAAATAAAATTTGTTTTATTTGTTGAAAAAGTAGTGGTTTACGATTTTCTTCAACTCATATTCAATATTAATTAGATTTGATGATTTTTTTCCGTTATTTACTGAGAAAGTTCAAGTAGAATATTTCTTAGTTAAACATTGTTTGTAAAAATATTTTTCATCTAGACTTAAATTTTGTTACTTATATTACTCTCGCGTCCCACCTTTTTCATTCATGGTTTACTAATGAATAGGTCACTGTGCTTCATACTAAACATCTCACCATACTAAACATCTTTGAAATATGTATTTTATTGTCAATTTTTGTTTTCGTCTTTGGTTTCTTCGAAATGTCAACCACTTCTTGCAGTCTCGGATGCATAACCTCTCGGAACCCACACACAAGACAGGACGTGTGGTTTTGTAATAGCGCTAAGGTTAGACAGTGAGGTGTCTGCTGCCGCAAGGAAGAATGATTACGACTCCTCTGAATCTCGTTTATATCTAACAATTTCTGGCCGGTGGGGCGGAGAGAGTCTGTTCAAGAAGAGTGGCCACTGCGGCCGAGTGCATTGGGTCCGAGGAGCGTGCGCGCGCGCGCGAGTGGGTGGGTGCGGGAGACGCTGTGCTGACGCGGCCGGGTCTCCGGAGGTATGCAGCGAGCGGGAGTGTACAGCAGTGGCTGTGGCGACGGCGCTCAGCCGACGGGCTGGTGAGACGGTCGGCGGTGGCGGCAGCGCCGGGGAGGAGGTGGCGGCGGCGGCGGTCGAATGACCCCACCAAGGCCACACGCCTGGAGGAGCAGACAAAGGAAACGGGCGTCTAGGGCAGAGGCAGCAGCGGAGGACGAGGAGCGCGCGCCGGGGACAGAGAAAGAGAAAGCGTCGCAGCGTGGAGGAGGACGAAAGGAGACGCGAAGATACGAGAAAGTTAAACCGTGTGGGGAATCAGTTGACATCGTAAGAGAGTTTTGGTACACAAAGGACTGGAGAATCATAACAATACATGGCGAAAATTGAACGAAACACAAGCGGAGTGGTACGTAGGAAATACGGTAGTCAATTAAACGCTTGGAAAGGGCGGAATCTTAGCTTTCGTGTTTCCGACAGCATGAACGAAAATAAGATATGCAGGAGTTGAGACGCGAGGATTTGGTCGGGAGAGGGATGGAAGGGTGGCGACGGCGATGCCGCTGGTGGTGATGCGGCGGTGGCGGTACGACTGACCGGACGGGTGGGCGCGCGCGAGCACAGGGGAAATTGGTCCGGTAACCTTGGCGGCCGCATCCCAGACGCCTCCGGCCCTCCGTAGCCAAGGAGCTCGTCTCTTCGGGTCGCGTCGTTAACCCGTTGCATCCTCCGACCACTCGAATGCTGTCTGACCCTCGATGCCACCCCGGGATGCGAGAGTTATCCATGTATTTCACCTCAGCGGTTGAGATATTGAAAATCATGCAGTTCTAAATGGTCACTCTGCATATTTATTTACTAATAAATATCAAAACAATAATTTCTATGTAAATTTATTTGTTCATAGTTTTTACTATGCTTGTGAATAGATCCATACTTTTAGCAGAAAAATGTCTTTGATTCTTGTTTGTTTGGGTTTGAGTCATTTTACAAACATCACGTTTAGAACGTCAGCGGGCTTGCGAATGTCTCTTACTTCCTTCAATTCACGATCCCCTGTTGTTTTCCCTATCGTTAAGCTTGTTCCTGCTATAAACAATTTTGCGTGTCTGCATTTTATATAACGTATCTATCTCAGGTAATGCTCTTCTTGGACGACTCCTCATCCAGTGACATCACTCCAATAGACCTCCCCATTCAGATCTTTCCTCATTCCTCAGCGTTTTCATTTGACTTTTCTTTGATAAACACGAACGCCACGTTTCTCCGTTCTTCCGTTCACAGAATTTACGTCGCCTCTCGCTCGATGTTCCATTCCCGGCTCAGGGTCGCGAGCGGCGTCGACTGGCAGCGGTGCGTGTGCAGTTCCAGACACTCTCACCCTACGCACGCGCGTAACCTTGTGTCCGGGAATAATAAAGCTGCTGTGCGTTCGCTTTAATAATCCAAACAGCCATAAAAGAGGAAACGGAGTGGCGCACCTCGTCTCCGCCCCACGCCGCCGATCTGCTCCGGCACGTAAATAAACTGCAGCCGGTGGGAGACGAGACGAGTCAAGGCAGGAATTCGCGTTGCTTCCGCAGTGCGGCCGCCGCCGCGTTGCGCCGCGCGTTGCCGTGAACGGCGCATGCGTGCATTCTACGTCGACAGCCGAAGCTAATGGAAAGGCTGCACGCGGCACAATTAACTCTTAGATTGACTTTGAGTTGTGTTCAAAACTCTTTTTTCTGTTATCAATCTGGTACAAAGATATTGAAGGTGTAATATATATTTTATACTATTAGATAGTTCATTGGAATAAATACAAAGATTCACGTTTTTTAGGAAAGGAATGTTTAGACTGAATAGTGTGGGGAAAAAATGAAATCAACATACATGAAATTATCCAATGATTTTTGAGTTATACTAACATACAGTAAATACTATGTGTAATAAATTATACAAAAGCAACAATGATTAATTTTATTTTAAGTGTAACTGTAATTTGAACTTTGCTCGTGACATAAGATTTAGTTTTTATGTATCATAATATTGGAGGATAGAGGTCGTGATATACCTGAGAATTTTGAGGAAGTGTTTTTATCTGCGTTCCTATAATTTGATACTTATAACCTTCTTGAGCGGTTGCTCATGTTTTGTATTTAATTTCCTCCAAGCCGATGAAGTCAACGTCTGTGGGGTAGTTGAGTCAGGGATTCTTGGAATACTCCAAATCTTTGCGGTTTTAATGTTATTCTTTGAGCCTGGCGCCTTCCGGTGTGCGAAGAAAACTATTTCAAGGTTACCCCCTGTACTCGCGATTATGATGGTTCAACCCGAAATGTCATCCAAGTTCTATAGGATAATTTCTCATCTAGGTAGATTGATTTGCTACGGTATATCGACACATCTTACATAGTTGTCTATTTTAATTAAACTAAGATTTCCAATGGTTAGATAAAGAAATTATAAATGTTGCAAGTACCGAAAGTATAATGTACAATACAAAAGGTACATCAATTTTGTAAGTTTGTAATTTATTATAATATTTTATGTCGAGGAAGATTTGATTCTTTACGAAGTTGACTATTATAAACATTCAACCACATTGTGGTAACATCGTAGATTCCACATTAACTTAATTCAAAGAGTTATGACGGAATGATTTGAAGAGGGAAGCCGAATTCGATAAAAATTACTGGAGTAAAATGGAGATGAAAAGAAAAGAACGAGACACCAAGCTGGGCACATAGTTTGATAGTAATTCCCTAAAGAAAAGTATACTTCGTAAGGGTATAAAATGTAGTACCTGTTTTTCTATACGTTGCATTCCGTCAAAAGTTGGTCGTACAACTTCATTTGCTGTCTACATACACGGTACACCTGCAACTTGGAGATTTTGAAGCCTTAATCGACTCCTCTGGTGCTTTGAAGGAGTGAAGATGGTCAAATATGTGACTGGGATGACATTTACAAGAATGGAGATACGGTAGATTGATGGATGGAGCATGAGTCGTACCCCAAAAACACACTTGTAACTATGGAAGTGGAAGGTATCTTGATTTTAATAATTAAAATATTTTTGTAATAGGAAGACCACATGGATGACCATGATTTTATATCAAAACAAACAATAAATCAATGGACATACAAATAATTATTGTTTTACAAAGAAACGACACAAAAACACGTTCTTTAATAATCCCACCAAGAATCTAACTTAAATGCATAAAAAATCAAAGGACTTACACGTAAAATATCTAATACTAAAATTTACGACTAAACACATGACATTAATTTAAAGATAAAGGATTCATGATTATGTACAACAAGGATCAGTTAAATGTTATTGAATTCGTCAATGAAGGCAGGTTAAATTGATCAAGAAAGATCATACTGTTCGTGTGATTTTCACTGGCCAGTGAAAGGTATGTGAGCTCCTAGTTACGTTCTTGTAGCATTTGCCGATGCTCAGATGGCGAACAGTGTCCCAGGCATTTGGAAGATGCAGGAGGCATCGACGGTGTGTTGATCCATCAATAGCATTTAAAGTTTATATGATCACTCGATTTCCATGATTACAATAAAACCATATTCACGACAGTTCCAGATGGTCGCATCACATGGTTGAAGAAAAAGTTTTACTTCACGCATAACACGCTTCACAAAATGTTCATGACGGACGCAGTTATGGCCCGATGTTGACTCGACGAAGTCTGAAGTGGAAGTGATGCTTGAGCTAGTGGCTACGGGGTCTTCCCATGTTAACTCGAGGGATAACACTCCCACGAAATACATTATTACTGAATTGTTCGTGTACAAATTAAAGAACTTGATACAAATTAAAGAATTGATTCAATGTTACATTAAAATTAGAAAATTGACATTCAGAATTTATGTGGCGACTTTCCATGTAATGAAAAGATAATTATGTACATTTTATCATCATGGAATGTGTGGGAGAGAAAAGAGCTCTCTAGTGGCAGATTGACGTAGTTAAACCTTTTAGATCTATTGTTAGTATTAGATAATATTATTAGCTTCTGGTGGAAATGCGCCAATGGATACTGAATGGATATGAGAAAAATGGGTAAACAGAGAAATGTGACGAAGATGGATAGATGATGGTAGATTCGTGGAGAGCATTCTCGGTGAATTATTGTTGATTTTATTTTGGTCATGTTATTTATTAAAACAAAAAATTAACCGTAAGTCTAAAGTGGCAAAATAGTACGTGAGTGCATAGACTCTTGCAATAGCGGCTCATATCTAACAGCTCGTTGAATCTTTTGATTTCGTTTTTCTGTCGACGTAATTATTATTTTAATATTTTTCGCATCAATCGTCGAGTTTCCTGAAATCCTTTCCCTCGTATCTTGCACCGAGTCCTCTCTCTGTTAGCGGCAGCTTCCCTTTCGCCATCATCTCAACACACCTCCTCCCATCAGCACCTCTCTCAAGTAGCCGCTTGCGCCAGTTTTTCGGACCAGTTCCGTTCGCTTGAGTTCGCTTGAGAGCTTCTATAAAAAGCTCCTGACACAAATTCTATGTATCGGCGTCGGACGTGAGTTGGATTGCGGAATACCATTTGGTGAGATCCGTTGGGAGGAAGAATATAAGAAACCACTCTGTGAACTGCGTTATAGGATTCCTTATTTTAAAGACTCTTATTGACATCTAATTTTTATTAGTAGCCACGTTAGCTTTCGTAGTCGAGGATAGTTCCTAAAAATTGTTGTATATCTTGGTGTCTCAGGTTTATACATTTAAATAATAAGTATATAAAGGATTAAATATGTTCAAAATTAAACGGTTAAGTAGACTTCCCTAACGCACTTTATTGAATAAATTTCTTTGAAACGTTCCATTAATGGTATCCTCCTCCTGCCTGAAACGTCGTGGTGTTTTTAGCGAAAGTAATAGCAGACTTTGTTTTTCTGATTTATTCTTTGCTCTAGTTGCACCCCTTCCGCCACTCACTAGCTTAAACGATGGATTAATTTCATAATGGACATGCTCCACACAACAGTATTTCTCCGCATCAATTCCACGTCTCCTTTCGATTCTAATTTCCCTACACATACTTTTGCTACCTCCGTCAATTCACTGAGACAAACCCCATGCTCTCACTCTGTCGTTTCATATCTCCCTTCAAAGCACACGTGTCTGTATTTACTCTGGTCGCAGCCCTTCGCACCAACTTCCCACCTCCCTCTGCCCCATACTCGCAACCTCCGCCACATTCTTTTCGTGGCCTGAGCGCGTCGCACTTGCCAGCCAGACAGCCTGCGCTTGCCCGCCTGCCCGTCCGACCGGTCGTATTCCCAGTTCGCGGAAAAGCGCGAATGTGAGACGGGGCAGACGTGTTTACGCCGCTTTGGATGGGAAGAGGGGGGCGGAAGGGGGAAGAAAGGGAATGAAGGCGCGCCGCCACCGCCGCAGCGGGGAATGTGAGCGAAGGACGAGATGTTGTTGGTGGATGAAGCTACTCTCGAGAATCGTGGCTTTGAAAATGTAGTAGAAGACGCACGTCATTACACATGTCAACTACTAAATTGATAATTTAATAGGGGAATACCGTCATCCGCGTTATCATCATTGTCGCCTTCTACAGAACTATTGCTGTCAGAAATCACAAATTAAATGCAAACAATAACTAGAATCAATGTTAAGATGTCGGTGCAGGATAATGGCGTGATCTAAAAAGTACGTCGCAAATCTACGCATTGTATATTGGCAACGTACTTATTACAAGTTACTTGCGACAATGATGGGAATATGGAGGAGTTACCGGATACATGTTAATATAACTAACAAATGTAGGTCATTTTCGAATTAATTTGTTGGAAATTCTTGATGCAGTTTGTTTTACTACTCGATTTGGAGTGGAATAGTCATAAGTCAACATTCATTATCTTAACTTTTATAATATAAAAATACAAAGAAATAACTATGAAGTTAATTAGCTTAATTGTATATTTTTATGTAGATTTTTATGTAGATATCACTTTGAATGTATTTCATTTGGAATGTTGTTTGACTCTGCTTGTATATTAGAATTGAACGCTACGTTACTCAAGGACGTTTAGATTCTAGTTACGTCAATGATTCTACTATCACCGTAATTCCTTTTAATTCCTATCCACATTTCCTTCTGCAAATTATCACCGTCTCAAGATTTCACAGCCGTCACCGTTTCTATAAACATCCTTGTACAGTGCTTTCATTAGAGGTGATGTTAAAACGTATGCATTACTCCCATCACTTCGAGTCTCTACCACATCCACGTCCACCCTCTTCACCGTCCCCACATCACTGCCACCATTCAATGCAGCCAGTGTCGAGTGATAACGTCTGATAACACTATAGTAATACCTTAAGCACAGATGGACTATGAGGTCGAGAAATATGTCTAGAATTTTTTACAGATAGGGAAAGGTGTTTTTTTCCTGCTTAAGATATGTTTCATGCCGCGGCGCCATCGAAAGATATTGCAACATAGGTATCACGTTTTCTCGGTGCAGTTGTACTGAAAAGGTGTTTCTTAGAACCGCAAGGGCTCTAGCTCGCCATGGACTCCTATATCATTAACAATCATATTTAGAGCTATTCATAAGTAATGCTCCTATGTATGCTTAATTGTATAAATAAATATTTTCAAATTATATGAAGTAATTTTAGAATTACTGCTAAAGGTTTTGAAGATCCTACTTTTGAAGTGCTTGCTGTTTTTTCAATTCCGTGTACACCATTTATTGACGATTTTATGAGTAAATAAGGAATTTATTACCAAATAGACGTTAGAAACAACTAATGATGTGTACGATCACGAACGGGATAATAGGCTAATTAGCAAGTGAAGGGGTATCCATCAATTCCGTTGAAAACAATAAGGAAACGAAGAAACCCCGGTACGGGATGGGACTACAATATACACGAGCGAACAAAGATTGAATACAGATAAAAATATTACTATTAAATTATTGTATTAATTATATTATTATAATATAAGTATTAAAAAATATATAATAAGCTTGCATTTTTTATAAATTAATCAATTACTATCCAAAGAACTAAAAGAAGGACAAAAGTCTACAAGGAATTAATACGTTAATGTATTCAAAATGTTTCTGNTTACTATCCAAAGAACTAAAAGAAGGACAAAAGTCTACAAGGAATTAATACGTTAATGTATTCAAAATGTTTCTGAATCTGAACATGAAAACATTTTAAGACATTATTAAAGCTTTCAATTGTACAAGATCCGTCGAAAATAATACAAAGCGTCCGCTTTTCAAGAAAGAATGACATCAGAAATTAGTACATGAGTTATTATTAAGCATTAATAAATGGTTTGTGATCATTTTTTATAGAAACATCTCTCTGACTACTGGCATAGTTTGACATACAAATCACACTGCTTTTTATAGTTAATCTGTTTGCGACTCGAACGTGACCTTTTTTTCAGGAACGTTTTTAACTGTCTCGCGGGTGCACTACAGATTTTCCCCCCTTTGTTAAAACTCACCTCAATTCCGCATTGTAGTAAGCGAATTCATTTAGTAAAATACTAAATGTGTGTTGCATTGTTAATTACTCATTTTTATTTCTCGAGTACTGAATTTAGCGCTAAGTTTAGGGAATATTGCGTGGAGGAATAAATCTATTGATAACGCTTCTCATCTTCTTTACATCAGCGACCCAAGTGGAATGATATTTAAATTCCCATAAACATAACGAGTGTAGCATGCAAAAAATACACTATTGTACAATAATAGTTCTGCTGGACTGTAAATCTAGTGTGAACAATTTTTAAAGGAACTATTTGGGTATATGGAAATGTCAGTAATCAAGGCAAATAAGGAAAAATGATCCATCCCATACAAAATCTGTNTATGGAAATGTCAGTAATCAAGGCAAATAAGGAAAAATGATCCATCCCATACAAAATCTGTGTGTCATATGGCACGTATGAAGATGGTATGAGGAAATAATTCGGGGGCGATAGTGCTTTCATTACAGAAACCCAGAGGTAAGAGTAGTTCTTGTTACATGTGCTACGTTGGGAAAAATTGGTAGTGTGCTTCTTTTCGAAATATGGTAGAAATTCTCATTTAAATATTCATTAATTCACCTGTTGCAGATATCACTTTTTAATAGATAATTTTGGGGTTCACCTGCATTGTTCAATCCTGTATAATCTATGTTATCGATACATAACTAATAAAACGAAAATTTACTGAAAGAAAGAGAACTCAATTTTACTTTGGGTTATTGTAGATTTTTAGTTAAAAATGGGTTTTAGCGACCGGAAGTCGTATTACAGTATCGGTCAAGAAATACAACAAATTCCGACTGATAAATATCCTGGTAAAATTTTCTTAAAACGACATTCTAATTACAGCTCCTGTCATTACGAATTATGCAAATCAGATTCTTCTGTTCAAAATTTGTAACGAAGTTATGTGCTTTTAAGGAACTCTGTTTCTTTGGACACTAACAATAAAACACAAATGTAAGAATCGTTTCGTTATTCTCCATCTCAGTTTTTATAATGTAATTTGGAGCAGAATTTTGGAAAAGTATTGTGCGATGAAAAGAAAATCGCTTAAAAATTGAAATGGTTTGGAAAATGAAATCCTAACTGCAATAGTTAACATAAATTTTTATATCCAGAATGTGTAATCAAATAAGCGATTCAATGTTACATTGTTATATCTGTAACCTGAAAGAAATATTTATTAAAAATTGAATTTATTTTATTTTTTACATGTTTGTTAAAGAACAAGCAATAAATTAGATGTTTGTAAAAACTGTCTATATATCTACATCAATGTTGTTCTATTAAAATAATTCTCTATTACAACGCCACACCATTCGTAAGAAGAAATCCTGGAAGGAAATTGGCGGATTCCCGACGCAACTTATTATTTTGCAGCACTAAGTTAATTATATGAAAGCTTTTCTTGAGGTGTTTCAGAGCATGATGTTTCGCTCACTGAGTATCCCTTACAGAAGCATTTAATTATGCAGAATGTCTAATGGAGATGAAATACTCCAATACAGATGTAAAACAGGTAATGCAACTTTTTACCGTAGAAGAAATATTTGGTGCGTGTACATGACGTAAATGATAGAGAATTGACGATTCTGCTCATGTTTTAATAAACAGTGTAGATGAACGTTTTTAATAAATATTTTTCTGAGACTGTGTAGACGAACCAGTATGATATTTTAATTTTTTTTCTTCACCTCTTGACCGTGGAAATTAAGTTTTTCTTGTAAGCCCTTTGCAAGGTAATATCAATTCATTGAGCATAGGCGTCGTTAATGTTAGGGAGTAAGTATGGGGACTGTTTCTGTGGAGATATTGAAAGAAAAAAAATTACATGAAATTGTGTGAAACGGCTGGAAAGTTATTTCTGGGTGAGTTCAGCTATACACAATAGAAAAAGGCATTCATTTCAAACCATTCGATCGTATATTGTACGGCGTATATTTTGAACGCTGTTGGATACGCCCTGTTCTGCTCTTTCGTTTACCGCAGGTCAACCATGCGTGTGATGTGTGGACGCGAAAGTTTGCCATCCCTGAGCAGCGCCTGTAATCGAACTCTGCTCCTCGCCGCAGATGAGCTGTGGAGGCGCGTGGTTCCTTTGTTTACAGGAGCGTTATCCTCGCATCACGACTGTCGCTTCATTACACGAGATAACGATTGCACGCGATTGTATGCGCCCGATAACGCTGCCATCGATAAGGTGTGGCAATCTATTCTTTCTAACTTTTTTTTCTGCTTTGGTTTACACCAGGCACAAACAATCTGGAAGCTTTCGTGATCTACTAAGCAGAATAAATGCTTTACAAATGATCTATCCTTTCTCATTCACTTGTAGGACATCGTCTTAAATTACGGCGACAATAATCCAGATCTTTTTATAACTAACATTCTCTTTTCAAGAATGATTGATAAAATGTTCTGTCGGGGCGATTTATTTCGTTACTTCACATGTCTCATCTGCGTTGTTCCATAACGAAATTCCCTTCAAAATAAATAAGTAAAAAATCAGAAAAAGGACGAGTTTTATTCTTATTAAATGTGAGCGAAAACAGAATGCTCTTAGAAAAAAAAACAAATATATAACGTTGGAAAATATTTTGGTGCCAACGACAGCAGGGCACGTCAAATCGTCTGCAATTCCTGAAAATACAATGTTTTTGCAGTAACCTGCAGCACTCACGAATTCGAGTAGTAGAAAATCTTCAAGTTTCACTTCACAAAGTTCAATCACTATGTTCATATGCTGCAGTACTGACACTTATACATTTGATTGATCCGCGCTCAGATGGCGAGGAATTTCTTCTCGGTTTTCCGTGAGCCGGTCGTCGATAAACGTTTGACGCATAGGTCTGCGCTTCAGAGGTCTGCTCGGCAGGAGGTCTCTAGTTAGAATGAAGTTCTAGCTGTGATCAACAAAATAATTTCACCTTGGTAACCTTCTGATTCGTCGAAAGAATCCTTTGTCGCTGTTCTGGAACCTTCCTAACAACGTTCGTATTTCTTGTCACCAAGCCTTGCCTTGACAGCTGTTCTGGAACCTTCCTAACAGCGTTCATATTTCTTGTCAAAACATCATTTCTTGTCTAGGAACGCGTACACATGTGTAGTTCTCTGGAGTAACAAACGTTCGTTTGTCTTGCGTTCGATATCTTTGAACACAGAATGTCTTCCGTGTGATTACATGTAATATTTATGCAAGTGAGTAATAACATGCATGGAGTGATAATATGTAGCAGTTCTGAGTGATAATATGCTGCTATAGTACACACATATTTTACATTTCCTCAACATAAAAGCAATCACTATATTTACGGGCAAGGTGGTCAACACATATTTATATGTATGGTCGAAAAGAAATTAAAAAACAAAACTAAAAATACATAAAGACATACATATGGTTGTCATTTATAAACCATACCTTGACCTGCGTTTTGTGGTCCCCGCAATCTAGTTTTAGTTCCCATTTTACGCAATGCTTCTTATTTCATTATTTTATGTTTACACTTTAAATATTTCAAATTTCTCTACAATATGTTAATTTTCATGTTTCTTTTCTGTTTTGGTTGGGTCTTATATAAAAAGTCTTGGTAGATATTTATTCCTGAGTCTACCACAAATTTTGCGTTGCAAAGTATAAGTAGAAGTTCTGCTCCACATTTTATAATTTCTTTCCCTATCTTATTCAAGTATTCCTGAAAAGCATTGTGTCGTTTCGCATAGTTGTCATTTGTCCGAAAACATTTCATGTTGGTCGTTCTGAAAGTTACATTTCGTATGTAAGAATATGTCATTCTTTCTTCAAAATTATTACACCATGCTTCAAGCAAGTACTTCATCATCTTACGTTCAACTCCTAGTTTATTCGCCAAAAATTTTACCTCTATTATTTTGTTATATCCGCTCATTTCAAAATCCAACTGTACGTAATATTAAACGTAAGCCGTGTGGCATTATTACTAATGGTACTTTCAACTCACATATTGAGATCGTTAATTGCATTACATTCACCGTATGTCAATAAACATATGCGATGTACGCAGCAGTTTTCTCTAGTAATAAATATTCACATAGTTCGAGGTACCCACACGCTTCATATGTCAGTATTATCCAGATTCCCCCCTTGCATAATAACACACATTAATATGTAATACCAAATACAAACATATTTACTAAATCCAATTCATGACAAGTTGTAACATAGTTTTCTCGCTTTGTCAGTAATATGCTCTGTGATCGGCGTACTGCGATTTGTCATTCAGTATTAGACCCATATATTTTAATTTCTTCTATATTGTAAACGTTCTTTCAGTTAATTTTTGATATTTGATATCTTTAAATCGTAAATTGCTCCAAGCCAATAAAAAATAAAAATATGTGAAGCTATAAAAGTTGTCCCAAAATTTAATTTCAAAACCATAAGCCACAATAATAAATAATTCTTGTTCCTTCCGTTTCTTGCGGTCTGAGATTATCCCATGTAGCACTAAACATATATTATGCGACAATATATTATCGGCATACGCTAAAAAGTTTCATCCGACCTCCTAGAAAAAAAAATCCAAAATTAGGGGCCTGTTCCTTATCCTTATGCTAACCAATTTTCTTCTCTTTTAGCAAAATCTCCCCAACTTTCTTCATTTATATCTTTAGATTTTTTTCTAAATTTTTAAGTATTGAATTCCTTGTATTCCATTTTGAAATATTGAATTGGTTCCTTGCTTGCTTCTGGGGAGTAAATCGATTAATTGTCCTCCACGTGGTTATGCACAGACTGTAACTGCTTTTTTGACAATAAATTTATTATTATTATCATGAAGTATTATTAATTGCCACGTCAATTCTGAGAATATTATCACATATAAGCTCTGCCTGTGTTCAATATAATTGGTCGGAGCGTGTATTACATTCTTTGATTAATTTTTGTGTATCATCTAAGTATTTCAAGATTTTGTCAGTCAAGCTCTTATCTAATATTTGACCGAAGGTAGGAAGTAAATTAACCTATCTGGGTGACCCATTTTTTTGTCACTTGTTTTTAGAAAGATTATCTAATTATATACAAACTTTCTTTTAAGAATTGGGACCAGATTAGATCGCTTTTCATTCGAAAGCACTTCGATTCTATGATTTTCATAAGAATTTGTCGAGTTGTGTCGAGAGAAATTAAAATAGGAAAATAATGAAGTCAAAAATAATAGAAGGTACAATAATAATATAAAATGAGATTATTATGAAAGGTACTCAAGAAACACAGTATAATATATATTGCACTGTGTCTTGTTTCTATCAAATTCCAGCATAAGTGAAGGTTATTGCATTGTTAGGATAAAATATGAAAGAAATTTTGTTACTGTTGTAGAGAGAGGGGATACAATACCCTTGTCTGTATCATTTGAGCTTTAAAAAAAAAATGTATCATTAATAGTGTATTTTTATAATACTCAGTATTTATTGTAACTGGTATTTTTGGCTCTATTTTTTATATTTTATCACTTATTTAAAAATCTTTCTTTTGTCGTTTTCTATTTTATTTTAGTATTCTTGTGTTGTAGCTTGATGATGACAGCTATTCTGTCAAGAAAGCTTTCGTTGGAAATGAATAAAATTGAGAAAACAGAATATTTAGACGTTTTAATTATACATCCCACATTCACGTCTTTACAAAACTTCTGAATTATTCGGTTTACATATATTATATAATGAAGCAACATCTATAACCTTTTAAGAGAATGAAGTTTGATAAAAATTACTGCTTTAATTCTATTGTCACGAGGTGGATGTTCTACATGATTCGGAGAACTGGACATTGCCCTATTGCCATGACTTCCTCATGCAAAACAAACCATCTTAATTAAGTGGTTGCCGACGGGTGGTCCGCGGACTACTAGTGGTCCTTGAGAAAATTTTGGTGACTCGTAGAAAAATCTGGACATTAATTGAAGCTTTTTATCCCGTCGATGAAGAAACTCCTTTGCTATGGCATAAATATTAGATAGTAATTTTTTTATTCGAATGTATTTGAGACGCGCGGAAAGAATAGTAAACATAGAGGAACATAGAAAGAATAGTAAACATAGAGTAATTGAAGTTGTAGAAGATCTTCATCTTGTACAAAGTACTTTGAATCTGTTCCAATCTGGTGTCAAAAAATAGATGTCATGTTCAGCTTGTCACAGCAACGAGAAGAAAGCGTTAAATACCTTGTTTCCTTCATTACTAGATATAGTTCCTTTCATTATCTTTCTTTGTACTTCCCTCCGGATTTCGTAAATCAACATCAACTGTTACTTAAACACCATGAGAACAATCATTGTTTTGACTGATAATGACCTTTGAACTTATATTTGCACTTCATCATTTTGTTCTGTTGTATTCAAATGGTAGCTGTGACAAAAAATAATTGAACCATCTTGTTTGATAGCTAGACCAGCCAACAGCAAGATAAAGAGTTCACTTACGCGCTTCCATTTCGATAAATATTTTTGCGTGTTATGGCACCATGAATGGTGGAACGGAATAGAAGCGGGGCAGAAGCAGAGACTACATTCATACTACTATGGACCATTTTAGCGATGTAAAGTACTGGCTCACCCGTTTCAACGAGCAAGAAAACGATATTTGTTCTGTTAATTGTTTTTATATTCAACTTTAAATTTCATGGAGGAAGCTTGATTATTGTTGAAACTTTGTATTGCTGAAGTTTCACGAGATGCACGTTTTTGGGGATCGCCGATACGGAAAAACTATGTCATAAAAGAAATACCTTCTGTCATTACATCAATGATCATGTATCTTGTGTTACATTCTTTGTGATAATCTTACCTGAGCGTTATCTATTCTTATTTAATTACCACTTGTACTTATAAGGTGATGCAAATATGACTTATCCTTTTCATTTTATATTACCAAAATAATTTTATATTTTGGGTACAAAGTACGATATTTGAAAAGTGATTAAATTGTCGCTGAACTATTTTCATGTTCCTACTTTTTTTACATTTGTTTCGAACTTTTAGATGGATCCTGATCTCAGAGTGAATTAGTTAATATTCATAGCGAATTTGCCGGCTCAAGATGAACGAGTTACATTAAGTAACTCCTTAGTGCTACCAGTTTTAGGGTCCTTCTGAACGTGTTCCGGTTTTTTCACTATGTGTTAGTGACGACAACGCAAATGCTTCCTATGTATGTGTGCTTCCATAATTTATGCTGAAATAGATATTTCTGCGCCAATTGACAAGTAAATTTGACGAGGAAGTGACGTGGAGATATACCAGAACACGTGAACGGAAGGATAGATAGCCCTGGTGGGGGAATCTGTTGACCATCAACCACATTTGAAATTTAAATATGGCGAGCTCTACGGTAATCAATATGGTGAAGTGAAAAACGGTAATAATAAGGATAACTGATAGGAAGCTACTGCCACGGATTACATAAGATAAGTTGCGGCACGTATTCCAGTCACATTTGCTTCTTATATGCCAGGTATTACTCACGTACTGGCTTGTTTGTATTGCGACATTTTAAGTGCGGCCATATGTATTTTTATTGGCAGTCATTTAAGTAAATACTTGGCCTTCTTGAGATGCAGAGAATACTAACGTTGCTAAACGAATAGCACCAACTACTGGTTTTGTTTACATGGTATATGAAGACAAAGAGTTAAAAAATATAATAACGGTGTGATTGAGCAAGTAAGAAAGGAACAACGCCCATTTCTTTCAACACGTAGGGAACGGGGTCGATGCCTCTTAACGGTCCGGAAGAGTGGAAGTTAAAAACACTAGAAATAGAAAACAAATGCGCTGTAATACATATTATGGAGATTGAAAACAAATCACCAATAGGCAGTGAATCAAGAGAGGAGGAAATAAAGGGTGTTTTTCTTAGAGGTATACAAATTTAAAATGAAATAAAACAAGTAAAAATAATGTTAAATGCCATGGTGTTGGCTTTATTTAAAAGATAATATTGTGCTATTAGTGTTTAAACTTGATTTCGGGCATATGAGCGCCACGGCTGGCTCGCATGAAGCGCAATCGGAAAGTCCAATTTTCGACCACTTTATCGAGCATCTGGGGCCCTATATCGGCAATAACGCGGCGAATGTTGACTTCCAAGTGGTCCAACGTCTGTAGTTTATCGGCGTAGACTAGTGACATCACACATCCCCAAAGAAAGTAATTCATAGGTGTGAGATCACACGATCGCGGAGGCCAGTTCACAGGTCCATTACGCGAAATTATCCGCTCATCGAATTTTCCCGCAATAAATTGATGGCATCACACGCTGTGTGACATGTAGCGCCATGTTGAAACCAAAGCTCTGCCACATCAATACCATTACTCTGAGGAACAAAGAAGTCAGCAATCATGACTCTATAGCGCTCTCCATTGACGGTAATATTCAGGCCGTCATCATCTTTAAAGAAATATGGGTCAATGATTCCAACTGCCCGTAAAGTACACCAAACAGTGACTTTTAATGGATGTAATGGCGCCTCAACAAAGGTTTCTGGATTTTCTCCACTCCAAATTCGGCAATTCTGCTTATTGACGTAACCGTTCTACCAAAAGTGAGCCTCACCGCTGAACAAAATTTTGCGTTGAAAAAGAGGATCAAGCTGAATATTGTTTTCGGCCCATTCACCGAACGTACGGCGCGCATTATGGTCACATGGTTTCAACTCTTGCACAAGCTGGATCTTGTAAGCTCATGAGCCAAGATCTTTTCGCAAAATTTTCCACAAAGTGGATGGGCTTACTGTGCACGATGGTGAATAGACTCATTCGGGTCCTCCTCAACACTACATTCCACAGCAGCAATAACTTTTTCTGTGCGCACTGTATGGCGTGTTTGTGGATACGTATTATCAAATAGAGTGTGCGTGGTGCAAAAACGATCCATGGTTTTCCGAATAACTTGCTCGGATGGACGTTAATGTCGACCTAAAATGGACGTAGCGCACGATAAGTTTGGCAAGTTGAACCGTGATTCTCAAAATAAATTTGCACAATTTGCAAGCGTTCTGGCGTAAGTCCATTCATGGTGAAATTGCAAAATGTACTGACCACAAATCAACTGCCAATTGACAATCACTAGAAACAGTGTTGCCAATTTGAAAACCAAACCNGATGAAACTGTAGCCGGAAGAACACGAAGGATTCAAAGAATGAAGATTAAAAGAAGCCTGCAAAGTCTACCACTAACTGATGATCGAAATAAATTTATGGTAGGTCTAACAAAAATAAAAAACAAATACGAGAAACTACAGAGAGTACTTTCTGGGGATAAGTTTTACAAAATACCTAAAACTCTCCAACAACACATCTGCGGCGGGGTATCAGAACTATCGAACACAATCGTCGTTCTCAAGGAACATAATGAGGAGCAGTGAGAAAGAGACGTAATGGTAGAAGGATTGGAAGAGATCAAGGCCAAAGTTATGGAAATGGGTGGAAATGAGGGTTTCATCGCATCAGACAGCGGAAATGTTACATTTTGCGAATGTAGAAAATGTAATTGCAGTTACAGATGACAGATTCAACGTGATTAATGTGGAACAGCGGCGGCGTGACGAAGACAAAAATAAGAAAATTACGTGTATGCTGCGGGGTATAGAAGAGAAAGTGAAAATGATAAACCGGTTAACGTAGGCAGCAAGTAGATGGTGGGAAATGGGTGCAATTGGAGAAAATAATTATTTATGTTGTTGGTTTAACTATGGGAAAATATTGTGACCATATGTCTCGTCAGCATACAGATGCAATGACAAAGGAAAACAAAAAGAGGTATCAATAATAAGCCAAGAAATTTGTAGGAAAGTGACTAGTAACATCAACGAAGTCCTAAGCAATATAGGATAGCAGATGTTTGAGATGAGAGGAGAGCAAGGGAAGGATGAGGAAAATGATTCGAAACATGGTGAAGCCAAGTTGGTTGTTGCTGATGATGCGAAAGACTCTCGAGACAATTACGCAGTAGTAGCTAAGAGAGGAAGGAATAGACGCCTCACTACAAAAGGAGACAGTACGTACACGGAAGAAAACTCAGAGGAACACACTGAGGAGGTGCTTGTTGCCAAGAAAAACAGGAAAAGTGGGGAATCAATCAAGGAAACACTGAAACATTATATGGGACAACAAAAAGTGGTAATAAAAATAAAAAATACTCGACAAACACGAACTAATGACTTACTAGTGCTACTACCAAATATGGCAGAGAAGAAGAAGTTGGAAAAATTGATCGAAGACGATGGTAACCTAGGGATACAAAACATACAGATTAGGAAGCCTAAAGTGCGAATATATGGATTAAATGAACAAAATAAATGAACAAGAATTTATTGACAAAATAGCACGCCATAATTTTGGAGAAACATAAGTGAACATAGTGTTAAGTATGCAAAAAGGTAGATATTGGTCAGGGAGAACGAGCTATTTGGATACTGTAAATGAAGGGAAGATTCATGAAAAAGCTAATGGCAGAATAGAGGGTTTATTGCGATTTCCAGAGTTATCGAATATAAGAAGATGCAACGCTGCTACGTTGCTAGCTGCAATTNAAGCTAATGGCAGAATAGAGGGTTTATTGCGATTTCCAGAGTTATCGAATATAAGAAGATGCAACGCTGCTACGTTGCTAGCTGCAATCGTAATGGGCACCGATCGGGTGTCTGCGCAGACACAGAAGAGACTTGCAGCCACTGTGCAAGACGGGGACATGGGTTTTCGACATGCAGTTTTAGAAAGGAAAGTCAGAAATGTGCGAACTGTGCACGTAAGGGAAAGAATAGTGTTCATAGTACGAGACACAATCTGTCCAGACTATATCAGAGCGAAAGAGTTATTAAAAAGAAAAACCAATTATGTTGATTAAAATTTTGAGTCAAAATACACAACGTGGAAAAACTGGATCGAGAGAGTTAGGCAGTTACGTGCAAAAGCAAAATGTAGATATTGCATGCATACAGGAACTGTATTTATTGTGAGCAATGTGCCGTGCAATGTACCAGTACATATACCAAAGATAGATCAGAAATGGATGNGGGACATGGGTTTTCGACATGCAGTTTTAGAAAGGAAAGTCAGAAATGTGCGAACTGTGCACGTAAGGGAAAGAATAGTGTTCATAGTACGAGACACGATCTGTCCAGACTATATCAGAGCGAAAGAGTTATTAAAAAGAAAAACCAATTATGTTGATTAAAATATTGAGTCAAAATACACAACGTGGAAAAACTGGATCGAGAGAGTTAGGCAGTTACGTGCAAATGCAAAATGTAGATATTGCATGCATACAGGAACTGTATTTATTGTGAGCAATGTGCCGTGCAATGTACCAGTACATATACCAAAGATAGATCAGAAATGGATGAGCTTACATTTATATCTGAAATAGAGAGGTGGAAGTGATGGTGTTTGAGCGACACTGTTACAATAATATTCGGACGGTATTGGTATGGAAAGAGGGGTATGGAAATAATTGTAAATGCAGGTAGTAACGCGAGAACCACATTGTTAGGTGACCATCGAATTAATAAAGAGGGAGAAAGTTGGAAACGTTTCTTTTTATGAACGGATTGATGGTCCACAATGAGTATGGAGCAGCAATCTAGAATGGACCTAATGGAACTTCCTTAATTGACCTGACAATAAGTAAGAATTATAAAAACAACAATACGAAATTGGAAGATATACCCTGGTGTTGAAAGTGACTATAAAGCAATACAGTATGAGATAGAGAATATTCATCATGAGGAGCATAGGATATTCGAGGATGTAAGTCGATTGCATATACGATGGATATAAAACTATGGCGGAAACAGAATTTTGAGGGTGTATTGATACGAAAATAAGAGAATGTGGTGGACGAAACTGATAGACTAAAATTTCAGCTCTTTAGAATGAAGAACAATGCTTCAACCAGCACACATACAGCACACAAGGACAGAAAGTGAAGGGATAGTGGTCATGAGAGCTAGGACAATTAAAAATTGGGAAGAATAGAGCTCTACGTGCTGTACAGAAAATGAAACGCAAAGACATGGATGTGACTACGACCTTGAACGAATACAAAAAAATTAGAGCAGAATTCAAAGTTAAGATATTGCAAAGGAAAATAGATATTGGGAAGAGTTCTTGGTGAAGTCTTGGAATAAAAGCTGTGGGGGGATCTCATATGTCTTGGTAAGTGGAAAATGTAACAAGACAGGCCTGGTATGCATTGCGTGATGGGGATGAGGAGACACAAAGCTGGCAAGAAATTGGAGAGAAGCTGCTACGGTACTTAATGCCTTAAGAAACAAAAACCGATAAATTTTGGAGAAACACAAAAGACCAACTAAACGATGAGGACTACATGACTAAAATAGAATTGGAGACTCTAATTTCGAAATTAAAAAATGAGTGCGCAGGATTTGACAACATACATAAAATGTTAAAGTTAACGTATACAAAGTATGACACATTTCTATTGAATATTTACAACATGTGTATTAAATTACAATATTTTCCGAATGTATGGATAGTAGGGAAGGTGGGAGTATTGATTAAGGGAGAGGGTAAGGATAAACGGGAGACGTCGTATAGACCAATGTATTTCATGTCGTGTAGACCAATAACTGTATTGCTAGGGAAAATATTTGATATGTGGGTGAATGAAAGAATAGGGCGGTATTTAGACACGCAAGATCTTTACACAAGACAATATGGATTTAGAAAAGGAAAGAGTACTGAAGATACACTGCGAATAATGACCAAATTAGTGAATGACAGGAGAACGAAATATGCACTAAGTTTGTATATTGATATAAATGACTCATTCAATAATGCATCATGGTCTCTAATATTGGATAGTTTGGAGAAGCGAGGAGTGCTGCTATGCTTAATAAATATCGTTCGCTCATTCTTCCAAGATAGAGCAGTGTTTCTCGAAGTAGGTAAGGGGAAGGTCATACAAATATGTACGAAGGGCTGTCCTCAAGGATCGGCAACGGGGCCACTTTTCTGGAATGTGTTAATTGATATGCTAAATAAAGTGTCATCTTAGGGAATAGAGATTATAGCGTACGCCGATGATATATGTGTGGTAGTGTACGGAGATAGTATGCGAGAAATAGAATCAAAGGGAAATGCAGTGCTACAGTAAGGTGTAAAAGAATGTAAAAACTTAAGATTGGAATTATGCGCAATAAAAACAACGCAACGCGCTATGGTTTGGCACAAATAGGAAAAGGAGACGCAATCCTTCATTAAAATTTTCACATGTGTGAATAGAAATAAAACGAAGCGCTCAATATTTGAGATTAATATTAGATGATGGACTACACTATAATGGACACATTGCGTATGTAACAGATAAGGCTTTGAAAATATATTACAGCTGACTCAGAATAGGATTAGCAAAGTACAATATTGGACACACAGAATTGTTGACACTGTACAAAGGAGCGATACGGCCTATCGTGAGTTATGGAGCAAGTGTATGTGGCCACAAGGTATCAAATGTGCATGTGGAGAGGAAACTTAAACATGTGCAACGATTATGCATTCTTAAATTAAGCGGTTGTTACTCGACAGTTTCGACAGATGCATTACAGGTACTTATGGGAATAATGCCACTCGACCTACACGTGACAAAGTTAAAATTTCCGGCGATATTACGAACGGAGAGAGAGATCTATATAAATAGCGAAAGACTTCCCAAGGAAGACAAGAAATCAAAAAAGAAATTGACCGATGAACTTGTAAGAGGATGGCAAGTACAATGGAATAAAGCTGAAGTAGGAAGACATACTTACAAAACCATACGAGATGTTAAATTTAAATGGAAAAATAGAAAATTGTTTTCTCCGCCAAGAGAGATCTTAGAAGTACTTACGGGACATGGGATTGTTGGCAATATATAGCATGGATAGGGAAGACTACAGACAAGACATGTATGTGCGGTAACGGAGACGAGACGGTGGATCATGTATTATAGGAATGTCTTTTATATGATGAAGAAAGAAGGGAATATTACACAAACCAAAAGAAGAAAGGAATGTACCCACTGCAAGACAATAGTAAATTAATAGCTACAAAAGAGAGATATAGTGATTTATCTGACTATGTACAACATATATGTGTTATAAGAGATATATACAAAAGCTCGAGATAAAGGTATAAATAAAAGGTTATGTATATAAGTGCTATGAACATGCAGTTTCAGAAAGTGGAGCAAGATGAAGATAACAGAGACCATTAATAAGAAAAGAAGAGGAAATATAACCACATAATGACTAAGTTGAAGATGTGGATAACATTAAACGTTTTCTGTAATGTACCAATTGGTATGGTGAAATAAAGAACTTAATTGTTAATTATGTGATAATGATGCGGAAATATTTATAGATAAATCTCATAATAAATGCCTGGATGTTGTAATGTGCCCGGAATGGATTTTGCTTCAGAGGAGGTACGTGTAAGGAATCCACTCCAACAATAAATTGCGCTCCATCTCGCAGTTGCGTAAAGCCAGCCATAAAACACTTTGCGGTTGATGGAAGACGATTGCCACATCCAGCAGCGGTGACCTCTCGTTCAAGTGCGAATCGTGGCGTCTGTTACTCGCGCGGAGAACGGACGTAGGTCTCGCGCCTCTTCGGCCAATCTACGCAACTTCCGGCGAGGCGTTTTGTGTGAGGGCGCCGACCATCGCATCAGGACGTCTTGATGGCCGCACCGCCACAGCAGCAGCGTCGGCGGAATTGGACCAGCTGCGCGGTCACGCTGATTCAGCCAACGCGACGTCGCGTCGTTGTCGTGAGCGAGTGGCGCGTCCAACCATCGACGGGACGTCAACGCCAGGCGCTGGTCTTCGTCATAGGTCTATCTGAGGTTACGTCATTGTCGCGTCCTACTTCCTCATCATGGCGATCCTACTGCCGAACATCCGTCCTTCACGGGTTTCGTTTTCATTTGCTGTTTCATGGATTTATCGGGATAAGAATAGGGGCACGCTATAAAGAGACTATTTTTTGTGAATGTATTCCTGCTCCCAAAACGTTCTTTATCCTTTTTTCTTCTTATTTTCCTTCTTTACTCCTTTAATGCCTCTTACCAGATTGAAATCGCAAATTTTTCACACAGACGTTTCTTAATTCGAAAATGTCTCGTAAGGGAACACGTGCACAATTCCGGAATTCTTTAAACTGCAGAGTTTTTGTTAAAATACACATATCATATAATGACATTGGTCATGTTTCACTGGGGGGAAATGATAGTTTTTTATGGGTTCGACAATGTAGCGCGAATTTTTGAATTATTGATTTTGCGCTATTACCACAAATGTAGGAAACGTAGAATTATTTTTACAATTATGAATGTGCAGCAGAACCACCCGGCGTTGCCTGGGATTTGAAAAGAAACTATAAAAAAAAAGAATTACAGGGCATCTTGTATTACAACATTTGTCAACAGGTCTGAATTTTTATCTCTTTTGCCTGGCGCTTCCCGGGGTTCTTATTTAATATTCTAATACGTTAGTTTCTATATTTCTCGACTTTCATGATATTACATTTTCACTTTTGTTAATTTCAAAAATTAAATGACACAAAGAAACCCCACATAATTACACAGTTATCGGTATTGTATGCTTATATGTACGTAATTACAAATTGTTTTAAAATCCAGCAGAAATAAAATCAAAATTTACACAGAAAACTTAATAAACGAAGCGCATAGTTAAGACTTCTGAATGTTTTTGTTTCACTTTCAGGTTATGTACTTGAAAACAATGTTTTTCACAGTCTTTATACAATTTTGCTTTTACGATTCGCTCACGTAGATGGATCGTCCGCCTCATGTAAACACAATCGAACTCTGGCGGACACATTAGTAAGCTTTTTAGTCAACAGTCAAGAGTGTGAAGATTCGCATCTACTGATTAGAAGCCAGTTTTTTTTAATTTTTTGACTCTTGTAATTCATCAATATTAATCGTATTTTGCAAGAAAGTGTCCTATGAAATTCCATTAATTACTTTTTCCGATTTCCATGCAACAGACATTCCTAATAACTCACTTTTATTAGTATGTGATGTATAGACGTTTTACTTTTCTACTAAAATCCTCCCAATATCGCACTTCATCTTTTTCTCCCAATTATTTTAAAATATTGGAAAACGTGTTATCTATTGAGGAATCTTCTGAAGCTTTCCGCTGAATGTATTTCCGTTCACATTTGAGCATCTTTTAGACTAATAGTTTATTATAGTCTTGTTGAAGAGCGTCGTTGGTACCAAGCGCATGCGCATGACCACTTTCTTTCACATTCACTTTCGTCGAGCGGGTGCCCGCTTTTCAGCAATCTCCAAGGCTGTAACCTCTTTTGCGGCGGCAAAGGCGGAAAGTCCGCACTCACTCAGGTCACCAACCAGGATAAGAGTCACCGTGTAGAAGGACACAGTCTTACATCGCAATTATTGTAAAACACGTCTTCAGTAACTACATAGTAGCGGCGTTAAAGTATTTAAATTGTTGACAACACAATGTAAAATCTATTGAATAAACATTTCTTTTAACGATGAAGGAAATGCACGCGAATAGAGATGTCTTATGTAAGCTGCCATCTGGTAGACCGTCGTAAGCGACACGAGAGGTGAAGGTTTGCGAGGTACTCCTTTGCTTGGACTCTTGCTTAATAGCATTTGCCTGGCGAAGCAAATCTGTCAACCAGCGTGAACTAATAGGTTATGTGAGGTTCTCACACTGAGAAAACACTACTACCTGCGAGTTGATGTGAGATCCAAAATCAGAGGAAGGAAAGGATATCTTCAAAACTTTTGATGCAGGCATCTCAATATTGCAGTTCGTATACTGCACATTTGGGATGTTACATCCAAATGTTGGCGAAAGGTTTGGCGAAGTCCTCTCCTTTCTCTTAATTTGAAGCTCACATTCAGTCCTGTTTTCTCAGTTTATGAATGATCCGGAGGCCTTAAGCAGGAGTTTCGACCTAACAGCTTCCGTTACTGTCCCCACGTTTCTCTCGTGTTACTGCTTATCAACTTTAATTGCGTTCATGACTAAATAAAAATATTCCTACAAATTTTACGAACTTTTTTCCGATTTCCCCTGAAACTTGTTTCCTGTCTGAANTGTTTTCTGTCTGAACATCAGAAGTGTTACTGGCATCAAAATATTTAACTTTTTTGCAAATTTATTTTTTGTTCACCTTATTCGGAATTGTGCTTTTGGTGTTCATTGGCTTCCCAGAATAATTATTTGCTTAATTGGTGAAAACACTTGTAGATTAATATCTTTTCGTTTGCAAATAAAGTGTTATTCTTGTTATTGTATTCTTTTAATGACTGGATTTTTTAAATAGTTTATTACCTAAAATGCAGTTAAAGACTGATGACCACGTGAAGAGCATGATTTCTTTTCACAATCGAAAGAACTGTAATGAGGGAATTTTATTGTAGTTCCTTAAACAGGCTAATGATGGAAAGGGACCTTCTTTATCATTATCGTTCATAATCAACACGAGCACTTGGCATGCAACTCACGACTCTTTCATTACGTAATGTTCATGTTACCGAAGCGAACTATGAATGATCCTCCAATATGTGACGCATAGAAAATTAGTTGAGTTAGTTTTATCGACAGAGAATTTAATATTGTAAACATACAATAAAATTTGTAGAAATATTTATATCGATTTTAACTTTTAAAACACACCTTACCGGTAATTTCAGCCATGGATTTCTTGATATTTGAATAGAATACATTGTCTTTTAAGTAAAAAGAATTCATTTTCAAAAAAAATAATTTCTGAATCTTTTAAATTCTTTATTTTTTTAAAACGATAGTTGAAAACATTAATTTAAAAAAATAGTTAGAGGTCAACGGGCTTTCTGAAGAGATTTAAAATTTTGTTCCCTATTTTAGTCATGTTTGCTAAGTCATCCACCTAATGGGTTTACCGGGTAATGGAAGGTAATGCTGCTACGAATGGAATTCAGCGAAGTCACTGTCTATAATACTGTCTCGATAATTAATATTTTTGTTACAGATTAGATTGTCATTGCTAGTTACTGTTATTCATAAAACTATCATACAAAGTAATTTTAATATAGAAGATAATATAATCTTTCAATGGTTTGAATAACTACCAGAGTATATCTCTCGCTAGTTTAAAACAGGGGTGCCAAGAAAACGGCAAGCGAGTGCAGTTGCGTTTCTCGGTGTGCCCAAAGATCTAAATCGCGGTAATGGCTTCTGTTATCGGATAGCAGGAAGGGGTTAACAAATTCCTTCTCAGGTTTCTCCCCATTTGTGAAACTAGTGAGTTTGTGGAAGCATCAAAGAAAATTTCTGAAGGCAAAGCAATATGTTTCAGTTTTTTTAATGAACAAAATTAGTATACAGCAATACAAAATCAGAACAGGAAATAAGCAACGAAAATGTAACGAAGAAAAGTATAAAGAAAAATGTATTACTTTCTTTGTGGCACACTTGGTAATGCCGTTTAATACTACTCTTAATGACTTATCAAATGTTTCACACATAATAAACAATGTACATTTTTACCGCACAGAAAGTCACGGGTTCATTCACTCTCAAATTTCCCCAAGACCTCTTCCGGCCCTCTACGATAGCCTACTAGTCAACTCTCGATGACGCCTACTTTCGAGGCAGCGCGCACGGCCGGAGCACACCGTGCTCTCGTGGCCGCTCACATCCCTGGTCTAAAACCACGCCTAGACTGTGCGAAACTCCTTAACCGCCTCAGCCGTCGTTCTCATTCGGAAGCGAACGGGGGCAATGACGCGATCGATTACGCGACAGGGTGGAGAGACAAATGGAAGGCGGGTATTTTCTGCAAGGTCGCACACGAACGCACCATCTCGCACGAGAAACACGCGTGTGACACGCGCGCTCATGTCTGTGTGTGTGTCGCACTTCCTCTCGCTTGCTCCGTCACCCGCTGCCACCGCTTACCACGTTCCCTCTTCGCCCTCCTCCTCCTCCGCCGCCGCCATCGTCGCCACCGCAGATCGGGCACAAGGCTGCGGCAATTTCCATGGGGAGCGGTGGGTTGCTCCGGCTCTCTTTGGTAGTTCAGTAACAACCAGTCACCGTCGCCGCAGGATGTTGACTCGATTCTGTTCCCTCTACGTTCCTCACACACCTGCGAATGTTCCCGTTGGGAAGAAGTGATGAGTTCTCTGATTATGCAATTGCGTGAGGTTGCAGTTCCTCTTCGAGGTTTCGCAAATAAACAGACGTTTCAGGTGATTGCTTTTCGCCATCACGTTAACTCTAGAATATGAGTCTCTAGAATACTTATCATTTAAGGGAAAATTAAAAAAAAGATGCTGAATTCGACAAATCTTTCAAAATATTTAGAATATTTCACAGAAGAAGAGTTTAAAAAATGACATTCATCTTTTATTAATGGTTTTCTCACATTACGAAGTTCTTACTACGATAAAACAGTTTCCTATGCAAAAGTTTTTTTATGAGTGATACGGATCTCTGTTTCATCACTAACTGTGGTCCCATTCCACTGATTGACCTTGGCCGGCAATTCCGCTGCTCTAAAATGGTGATATTACAAGAGTCGTCAAGAAAATCAGATCTAACAAAAACCAAGTTTAAAACTTCTCGTGATTTGAAGGCCGAGATATCCAGTTCAATCGCTCATCACGAAAGTTCTCACGTTTGTTCTCCTCTCATGGAAACAGGTGCTATCCCAATTATTTCCTTAGTCGGTTTCTCTGGTAAAAAACAGTCAATGAGAAGTCACATCTCCCTGATGCGCCCACGCTTCTCAGTTTTTTGTGCCACTCTTAGCTTTCGTCATCATTCAAGCAATGGATGTGTGTAGTTTTCCGACTTTCTAGAGGTGCTGTCCTTCGCTGAGTCTCTACCTTTCGATTCTGCAGCTGTTTCTTCGTTTTGGGCTCTGTACTGCTCATATGTGGAAGCTCCGACCCTCTTGTCCTAGTTTTTACATATTTTCTCC
Source organism: Laupala kohalensis (assembly GCA_002313205.1). Taxonomy (NCBI): domain Eukaryota; kingdom Metazoa; phylum Arthropoda; class Insecta; order Orthoptera; family Trigonidiidae; genus Laupala; species Laupala kohalensis. The sequence goes on along the minus strand of NNCF01125901.1, from coordinate 208,523 downwards.
CGGGTTTTCTTGTGTCGTGCGTCTGAGATTGTCAGCTGTTTCTCATGTTCTTCTAGTGGAGAAAAATGTAATTCCTTTAAAATAACTCCAAATATGATTTGTTGTTGTTTTAAAAAATCGGTGATTTAATACCTAGATCTGGAGCTGTATATTTATTAATTAAGCGAGTATGAGGTAATATTAAGGAAAGAAATCGAAAAATTGTTGTTTTGGTTATTTTTCAAGCCTTTTCAGGGATTGTAAATTTAATTTCGTATTGTTAATAAATAAATGAGCTTTATTGTAAAAAAAAACCAGTTGCAAAATCCGTACGACCATTGTTTTAAGGTATATAATTTACTCTCTTTTAACATTTGACTGGTGAATAACGATGTTGATTAACAGAAGTGTATTCTACCGAGCTGAAATTCGATGTTACACGATGATTCATTAAATAATCCAAAACGTCAGTCGTAGTCCACATCTGTCAAGCATTTTCTTCCTCCTGCCCGTCCTTCACCTGCTCATCTTTCTCTTCCGCCTCTCCGAGGTTCCCTGCTACTCGTGGTGTGCTAGTTCCCAAGGGACGCAACTCGGCCACCTGGGCCTCGATGTCCCAATTCGGGTAAGTCCTATTTGTGTGTGCCCTACGCGCCTCTCCAGACACGTCACGAGAGATCGAGTGGGAGTGGGACACGTCGCCCGCACGCACAAGAATGTTTTGTTGCCCCTCTGCCCAGCGCGGAGGTGGGCGGTGGCGTGAATGGAGAAAATACACCATAGCTTTCTCCGGAAGAGAAGACGGAACCTTCAGGAGAATAGTGAGGGGGAAGGGAGCCTACTGGTTTGAGGTGCGCTGTGGTCGGAAATGAATAGAAGCATTATTGGGAGAAAGGGGATCGTATTTTGTGTGTGGGAGGTGATATGAATGTATTAAATTCGTGCTTTCCGTTTCCTTCTTTGTCGTCACCTTTAGATGACGTTGTTTATATCAGCCATTTTGTCAATATACCATAGATACTGAATATTATTAATTTTTACTTAAATATTTTTCATAGGATATTCGGATTGCAAATCCTTAATTCTGTAAAAGAGAGATAGATTCAACTTCTTAATTCTGTATATTATATGTAACTACTTCAAAACGTTATTTCTAAGTTATTTGGAAAAGTCCGTTGTATTTCGTGACGTTAGTATTTTGTAAAGTCAGTTCGTGAGGGTGAAGTTGGCTTCACAGGTATCAATTTCCAACATCGTTTCTGGCAAAGAGTGAGATCAAAGCCTTTCGTGAGTTTATTGTGTTTTTTCTCTAGTATTTCGTGTAGATATCCTCGTAGAAATGTGATATAGGTCTATACTTCTATGATATATTAGATGAAAACCTTAGTTTAATTCAATACGAATAAGTATATTTAGAATTGCATCGATCGCGAATAACAAACACCATTTCATAATTTGTTTGTTATGATGGAGCACTTGTCCAAAGTCAGTTCTCATGTGTCCTCTGTAAAGTTTTCCCATGTATTATTGAGTACTGTATAGTTAGTTGTACATCTGAGAAAAAGAGGGTGGATTGCTCTCCCCTACATAGATAGTTACACAGTGCTCTGCGAATGATGTATCTCATTGTGGTAGGGCATACAGAATAGTCCCGCACTGTTTTCGGACGTGGTAAGTGGAAGTATATTTTTTGATCTCTGTGTACTAACATAACTACAGAATAAGCAAACGAAGAATAATAAAACGACAAAGTAATGAGAAGAAGAGTATGCAGAGTTAGATGAATGGAAGATATAAATAAACAAATAAGATGGGAAACACTAGAACGAAGAAACTAATTGATCAATAGGGTAGTTTGTTGATTGATAAATATATTGTATAAATATGAATGGTTTAACGATATTTTGAAATAGGCTCCTTATCACTTGAAAGGAAAAGTGGGGATAGGAATATCTCTATGCGATGGTGGAGACTAAACTCACTCTCAAATAATAAATGAATTTTCTACATTGAAGTACACAACACATGATAAATAAAATAATGAGCGTTTTTCGGCAAAATTGAAAATGTTATTAAATTTATAAAATAATATATTAAAATATTTATATGTATAAAGAAAGATTGAATTTGGTAAGAATTTCTTAACTAGTTAGTAGAGTAAGAATCATATATTCTCGAAAACAGCAAAGGTAAGACGTTGCAAACCAATATCGCTTATTTGACAATCAGAAAAGAAGACAGACTTAACAGGAAAACACCTTATATTCCTTTAATGTATGTGTACGACTTGAATTAATAATAATAATAATAATATAATAATAATAATGTACTTGTATTTTAACTTTATGACGTACAGTTATATGTAAGATGATAGCATAAAAGACGAAAAATTGAAAGCCTTTCTTAACCAACGGTCTAGATATCCCAATACATTCATCTTGAGGAGTTTTACATCAATATTATTTAAAATATTTCAATATTCGGAGAAATTTCTTATAACACACCGGAGAAACATTTTCCAAAACACAATATTAGACTCCTCGAGGACAGTTGAGGGTGCATTAATGACTCCATAACGTACGAAAAATGAGGACTTCGAATCATTGTCTTGATCGCAGATTTACGTTTTACTCATCATTTCAAAATGTATGTGACAATAGCAAATCAGAAGAACCAGTAACTAGTTGTATGTATTCTATTTTCAATCGTTCATTGAATACGAAATCGATTGATTTATCTTATTATGGCATGATATGAATTTGACCAAAACTGATATTGTTTTTCTTTGCGTTACTGAATTTGATCCTGAACACTGAACATATATCATAGAATCATTTTTTATCTTAGCGTGTTATTTATTACCGTGTATCCGAATATTCATTGAGAATTTTTCATAGAAGAAAAATACCTTTTCGGAAGTGAGTAAACAAAAGCCTCTGTTGGTATGATAATGCGAGTCCATGAATAATTAGTTTCCTCTTGCCTCGTGCGTAAACATCCGAAGCTCTTGTCGGAATCAAACAGGGAACGCTCAGTTTCATGAACAGCGCCAGCTCCCCAAATACCCGCGAGTGTCGGTCGGTTGGTCGGCCGGCAGACGCACGTGTTTGGAGTACGCAATGCTCAAAGAGCGCGGACGAGCTCGTCCTGCCCTGAGGCCGCCTCCATTCGCCATCTCCGCGTGGAGCCTCTCTTCTCTCACGGGGTGGATAGCGTTTCGCTTCGCATCTGCAGCAACCAGCTATTTCTGCAACACGGACTCTTCGAAATGTGTTGACTGAGAGGAGGGATGCTGGCGTGAAGGTCCTTGTTTTCCTGATGATTCTGTTCTCGCACTTTTTCGCCTTCGAAGGCCTAGCTCAATTTTTCTTTCGTAATTAATGTTCGTGACGATTTTAATGCCGTAGGGGTGGGGAATGCCATTGAAACTGTTTTATTATTAATCTCGGATTTTGACGACTTTAGTAGCTGTGATATATTTCGGGAATAATAAATAGATAACTTCGTATTCATTAAATAATTCCTTTTATGAATAATAAATCCGTCACTCCCCTTGGGTCGTTGATCGGTATTGCAGGGACGATATCTTTCTTGTTTCTTGAGTTATTTAGTTTATCGCCCCATGTGGTCCTAAACAGTTTTTAAATGCTTTTTGATTATAAATTTATTTATTTGATTTAAGTCGATATTTCTACGTCTATATTTATTACTACTCAAATTACAATGGAAACTTATAATTGTTATTCTACTTTACAGTTTTGAAGAAATTGGAATTATGGTTCCCATGTTTTAAGTAACGAGATTTAAAAAATAATTTTTTGGAACATAATAAAATGTGATTGAATGAAATTGTCGAAGAAAACACGAATGAATATAAACAAAACGATTGAGTCAGAGCGAAAGAAACAGGCTTTCCGCTTCTCCGTTGTAACTTCTCTTGTAATCCTGAAACATCTGTCGTTTTTTGAAACGGGGACAATAACTTTACTCGAGAAAAGGAGCTACAGAGTCCTTGAGAGGACTTTCGCAAGCCCATGGTGATCCATTGAAACTGCCGGGGAAATGTCCAGAACCGCTGTCGCCTTTTCGTGGCCACTGACTGTCACGGAACGGACGAAGCTTGCACCTCCACACAAAACGATTTGGGTGTCTTTTCACCACCGTTTTTGATGGATACTGATTTTACTTCTCTCTTCGTCAAATAAAAATACTTATATCCCTTAAGTTATTAATAATTGCGCTTATTTTATAATGCGAAATAAAATGTTTCTTCCTTTAAGCTCCTGGATTATCTTTGATTATGCTAAATATCCAATTTGTTCATCTCCCATTAAATTGTTCTCATCTCGCACCTCTTCCCCTGACGGTGACACTTCATCCAAATAGTGAAATTACAAGGGAGAAAGGATAACCGGAGCTCTTGATGAAGTACTAGCGGTTAAATCACGCCATTTGTTTTATTCTGAGCAAACAAACACGTAATACATTAACGTGCCAAATACCAAACTGTCGCAACACATTTTTGCGTCATATTATGTATAAATATTTTATAAATTATTCCTTGGTATTCCTAAGTAGACTAGCACTTCTTAGAACGTTGTAATTCTTATTCTGTGTGGAGTTTGAAATAGATCAATAGCTTTTAATATTTAGTATTATTTCATTCTTAGTAGATATTTTTTCGCAAACATGAAAAGATCTGATCAAGAAACATTTGAGCTGAGTATTTTATGACTTTCATAAATATTTTATACTATCTCAAATTCTTAAGTTTATAATTGTGGTTTTCGATGTACGAAGGCAAAGGTTTTTCTGCAAGAAAGATATGAAAACGAAATAATTAGTATGCAGTATTGGAAAAATAGTATTGCTTAAGGTAAATGAATAATTTTATCTGCACTAAATAATAAATCCGAACTTTGATGCACAACCAAAAGACCAAAGTTTTAATATTTAAGTTTGTTGTGAATATGCAATGGTGTAAGACATAAAAGAAAAAGAGACGCACGAATTGATCTAATTATCTACTACTCATCATCTAAATGAACTTTCAACAGTATGAAGAAATAAAAGAAACTGAAATCCGTACGGATCTCGGTCCCGGATGTATTGCGAGGATACGGTTTTCCTTGTTGTCGTTTTCCTTCAAGAGAACGGTGAGATCCTACTCAATGAATTCAACGTTACGCGTGACTTGATCATGACGTTCAACTACATACATGACGTAATTCCACGTCCTACAAAACGTATCAACTAGTGAGCATTTCCTCTTCTATTGAAAAACACGCTTTTAGGTTTCCATTTACCCGAACAATAACATTTCAAGTGGATATAGCGAGCGAACATTTTACCTCTGATAAAGTGTGGGATGGAAACTTCTTTTTCTTTTTCAAGAAAAAGTCTGTTGACTCCGTATTTTTCAATTTATCTTAATGTTTTTGGAAAATGGAAGAGTATTGTTTTTATAACTGTTACTCTACAAAATAAGTTTCGTGGGTTTTAAAAATTTCCCGAAAATTCTTTATATTTTTTGCTAATTTTTAGTAAACATTAAGCCACGTTGATAAAAATGAAGCATTCTTCTTTAATATTTGGTGTGAGGGCAATACAATGATTTAAATATGGGCCTAATCTTAGATAGAGAATTTCAATGAGAGTGAAGACCGGATTCTAACAATAAAAATATACATAACGATTTTATACACGTGAATTTTGCATAATTTAGATTCAGTATAAAATGAATTTGATCATATCCCCCCTTCCCCATTTTCCTGTATAAGGGAATTTGTAACACAATATACACTAGCGCAGCTGGAAGGAGGTGGATAAGTGTGCAAGACCAACCACGATCGCACTCGAAATTAATTTAATTATTTTAGATACTTATATAGTTGTATAAGAATGTCAATACAATGTCACACTATGTTGTTATTAATTTTTCTTTTTTATTGTCAAAGAAGCAGCACAAACTGCGTATGACCACGTGGAGGAAAATAAACTAATAATACTCTCCGGAAGCAAGCAAGGGACCATATCATCAATTCCGATCAAAAGCCCTAAGGCAGAGGCGGATTCAAAAATTTCAGCAAAAATTCCTAAATAAGATAAAAAGTTAGCTATGAGTTATAATATTAATAGAATGTCAATATGTTTGTAATTTAACACAAAAAAATTATTTTACATGTACAAATTATAATCGAACTATAGATTATTCTGAGTATAGTGTTTAAAAATCATAAGAATGGAAATAACACTAAATTCACGATTTATTGTTACAATAAACACGCCCTAGACAAAGCCTAGAGAACCTGTATAAGAAATCCGCCTCTACCGAAGCAAAACCCGGGCCAGGATGGGGTTACAGAATTAATGTTCACAACCGTGCCAAAGTTGAGTACACATGAAACTAAATTAATATGAATCATAGGACACAACAATCATGCAAGAAAATAGTTTTTGAAATTGTTATAAGTTATTTTAAAAGTACTACAGCAATGGCATGATAAGTTTCATGACGGATTTAACTTTTATTAAAATCAATAAATTCTTTTACATTGTAGAAGCACTGGTGCAGTAGGTAGTTTTTAACCGCGGATTTGAAGAGATTCAATTTCATAAAATCTTTCACATTTTTGGGCAGGTAATTATATAGAACGATTCCCGAATGATATGGTCCTTTTTGACAAAGAGTGGTTGACACTTTAGGAACATGAATATTATTCCTATTGCGAGTATTGTGTTCGTGAACGAGACTGTTTCGTATGAAGCAAGGGTGGCACTTCAGTAATTCGGTTTTGACAAACACGATCGTTTCATAAATATAAATGCAGAGAAGTGTTAAGATATTTCATTCTTTTAATAAAGGTTTACAAGAGTTTCGGGGGTGAGATTTACCAAATTATCCGAACTATCCTCTTCTGAATCCTGAAAGTTTGAATCCTCTGACCGGAATTGCCCCAGAAGGTAATGCCGTAACGTAAATGG